>JAVXUM010000046.1:7085710-7104636 GCA_035590655.1 Pouteria glomerata
TCCCATCTTTTATCCAATCCCACATATTATCTCCGTGGACCCCACGGTATTACTTATCCCCCATCATCCCATCCCAACAATCAAACACGGCCTTAGTGTTTTCTAGTGACAATAACCAAGACACAGCATTTGCACACTAGGTAATATTTTCCTAGCTAAGCAAAAAAAATGTTTTTAATCACAAAGTACGGATTCAACAATAGTACTTGCCAAGGGAAAAAAAACAAAATCAGCTACAGCACATAAAGAGTGATTTACCTAGTTTTACATTTATTACTTCCACGGGGTTGAATTTCAATCAACTTTGAAAATCAAGTGTTGAAGAGTCAGTTTGATGTCAGTGCTTCATTATAATTCACCACCGCAAAATTGGAGGTTAAATTTCTAGATGTCTGAGAAAATAATAACAAAAGAATGTGACAACAAGAAAGGGGCCCAAGTTATAAATGGACATTTTGTACATTGCCCAATGGAATTTTGCTTGAATTTACACATTTTATGGTTATTACAAGTTAGGAAGTTCTAAAAACATATTTTTAGGATCATTATGGCCCATATTATATAGGTGGTTATTAGGTGGAACAGTCCTGGAGTCGCATAGGTTTTTTATTTTATTGGGAGTATGGAATTCACTCTTGGGCTTTTCCGGGGGTTCTTTTGTACGTGAGTGCCATCCCTTTGATGCTATTCAAATTAATCATTTTTACTTACAGGGAAAAGAAAAAAAAATGTTTCACGAAGTGAATTCCAAAACATATATGATTTCAGTGTTTTCTAGTGGCATTAATCAAGATAGAGCATATTCACGCTATAGAACATTGTCCTACCAAAGCCAAAAAAGTTTATAATCACAAACTATAGATTCAAAAAAAAAAAAAAAAAAAAAAGCTAGAGAACATAAAATGTGATTTACCTAGGCATTTCCAAAGTTCCTACACTGCATATGTTGTCCAACGGGAGTTTTGCTTCTTACAAAAACATATTTTTAGGATTATTATGATCCATATTGTATATGTGGTTATTTGGCAGTATAGACTTGGAGTTGTAAAGTATGGAATTGCACTCTCAGGTTTTTTTTCTAGGGTTCTTTTGTACATGGGTGACATCCCTTTGATTCTATTCTAATTAATCATTTTTACTAATAAAAAATTGTTTCAAAAAGTGCATTCCAAAACATGTATTTTCTTAGTGTTTTCTGTTTTCTAGCGAAATAAATCAAGACAATACATTTGCACACTATGGAATATTTTCTTGAATTTACACATTTTATGGTTATTTCAAGTTAACTCCGCCTATGTTGGGGTTTCTTGACGTAGCCGGTCCCAAGCCTGGATAAAAGAGGAGGGTTGTGCGTTAGGTAGCCGACAACCAACACAATATTTCAGTTGGATTTTTTAATGGATTTGAGACCTAATGAAATTTCGTTGGGGCGTACCCTACTCAACAACGCGCTTATGGTCCAAGTACAGCGATAAATAGGCAAGGACCGCTGCATCGGTTATTAAACATGACCTTACCTACATGGATTTAACGGAAGATATGCCCCTCAATAGATTTGATTGGCGTCGTCAAATCCATATAGTTGACCCCCACCTAGTGGGAAAAGGCTTGGTTTGGTTTGGTTTGGTTTAGTTATGGTTATTTCAAGTTATTTAGTTAGTGTACTGTAGGTCATACCCCTACTCATGTTACTAAGCTTTAGAAGTCAAGTTAGTTTGGCCATTGGCGATAGTCATTTGCTGGATATGGGCTGCAGTTTACTGCATGGGTACTTGGAGTCATCATAAGATGCTTTATTTTTTATTTTTTCTTTTTTGACAGCTAAATATTATTTATCAGAGAAAGGGGCTTGGAAATGACTTCAACTCAAGGCTTGATTTCGATTGGTGTGCTATTTCCTGTCAAGTTAGCCCCACCAGTCCACCTTACGGTGCTTTATAAGAGGTCCTTTATAGCTCAAGTGAGTTTGGGAAGGAGAAAAAAAACCTAGTTTATTTGTAGCTGGCTACTAGCGAACTACTAAAAAGCTAGCTTTTTAATAGCTAACTTTTTTATTTTTTTTGTTTATTTGACACTTTTTCCCTTTAAGATTTAAAAGAATTTTAAAATAAAAGAGGATAAATTTAGCAATTTTAAAAAAAGCCAAAAAGCTAATAGCTAAAAGATGAGTGATAGAACACTGTAATCACAACACAAATTAAAGATAAAGAGAAAAGAGAAGCGAAGATTGAGGGAGAAAAAGAGGACAATCTATTGCTGTAAATGGAATGGAACAGAGGTGATATCAGTAGCTTTCGAGAGGCTACCTCTCTCCCAAGACGTCACAAGGTACAAAAGGACTAGCAAAACTCTCCCCCTGTCAGCCCTATTTCCCCCCTTATATAGACTAATTCGTTACTGATCTCCATAACAGATTCTCGTAACAACTTTGCCCAATCATTCCTCTAACAGAAGATAAGCTGACTCACACAATACTCCCTTACTGACAAGCTTACTAACACAATAACAAACTAGAAACAAATTGATACAATAACAAAACTGACTCGAACAATTTATGCTGATCTGTCTTCTAGGCTTGTGCCGGGTTGCCATCCTTCAAGTTCCTCTTTCCCTTTCTTGAATACATAAATCTGATATGAGGCTTATCAATGAGCTACCTGCTTTTTATCCCAAACACACTCCGAAAATAGTCTAGCAATCAAAAATTTAAAAATTTTCCTATCTGAAAATAATAGCCTTAGTTGGAGTGGGTCTTGCCTCCAAGTTTATAAAAATCTAATTATTTGACCAAGTTGACTCCATGATAAATTTACATGCTTGGTTCCTTCAGTTTAACTGTTTGGGGGAGCCGCCTCCTCTTCCTTCCTCTTCACGAATTATCCAAGCAACTATGAAGAACTAACCAATCAAGTTATTCAATGTTTGTCAAAAGACCATCAATACCGAAGTTTTCAGAAACCCAACAACCCAAGGACAAAGCCAAGATTTCCCATCGCGGGGCCAAATTTAGTTCTAAAATAAAATCACAACTAAAGGAGCAACAAAGGTCACACATTTATCTTATTAGGTTCATAATTAAAATCACGTATATATTTTGGCTTCGTTTGTTTGTAAGGAAACAAGACCGGATTGGATGTATAATCCGTAAGACCCACCCGTGTGAAATGTTTGTTTGTAAAGTTAGCAACCGGATGAGCAGTGAGTGGGTCCCATGGATTGCTCAATTAATCCGTGAAATGGCTGGATTTGGAGTCCCACGGGTGGTGCCGGATTTGATATCCGGTGCCTCCGGATTGCTTCCCGCCAAGATCTAAAGGTTAAAAATTATTTTTTTTCACATCATATATCAAATCATATTTTTTATTCCACCTTATATCCTACTAATCAAACACAAAAAAACATAATCCCACATACAAAATTAATCCCATCTTTTATCCAATCCCACATATTATCTCCATGGGTCTCACGGTATTACTTATCCCCCATCATCCAATCCCCAAAACAAACACAGCCTTTAGGGTGCCAAGCCGACCCCACCCAGTGGTAAAAGGCTTAGTTTAGTTTGGTTTGGTTATATATTTTAGGGTGCCATTTACATATTTATTTAAAAAAAAAACTAACAAGTAGAATATAAAAATAGAAAAACGCAAAAGGCAAAATGTGATTCATCATTCATACGATTTCTCCCCAATTATTGAAGGAGGTTCACCTTCACAACTTCACCTCCCTTTCTTGATTTCTCCTCTAACTGTTAAAAAATGTGAAACGTGCATTTGTTTGGTTTATTTTGCAGGTACGAACGTTGCAAGTCTTGGTTTTCATTCTTATTTTTTTTTTCTTTTTCCATCTTCTTTAGTATTTTTGATGTTGGTTATTCATCTCAGGCTTGAAATTTTAAAATATTTGGGTTAGGAATAATGTTATATGCTTAACTTTCTAGAGCCTTTTAAATTTTGGACAATCTTTTTTCTTTTTAAAATATTTGGGCTAGGAATAATTTTATATGCTTAAATTTCTAGAGCCATTTAAAATTAGGAATACTTTAAGTGTTTATGGTAATTTTTTTTTATTTGGCAAAGAAAAAAATTGAACCAAGGAAAAGTATGAAGAGAATGCCACCTGTATTAAAAAAAGTTTAATTTCCCTGCTGTACAAAAATGACAAAAAAAGTGAAGAAATCTAGACCTATCCCCTCTTTAATCCATCTATACAAAGTATGTATCAACACCCCTTTGACCCAACTCAAAGGCTAATCTATTCTTAAAAAAGTCTACCTATTCCACTCATTGTTACTTTATTGTGAATCGTTCGAGTACATGAAATGAAAACAAGAATGCGGTACACTTGTACTCTATAGTACGATAGGAATAGGCTTCCCATAGAGTTGTTATATTAATTATTTTTTTTGGTAAGTAAAATAGTAATATTATTAAAATGTTTTGGTATGTAAGGAACGTATTATCAATAATAATACTAATAACAACAACAATCAAAAAAATAAACGTGGAAGCTCATGAAACTACATGCATATTTTTCATATTATTAAAATATTTTGGTATGTAAACGTGACTTCTTGTCAAAAATGATAATCATAATAATCAAAAAAATAAACAATGTGGATATTCATGAAACTAAGTACATTTTCTTAATACAAATCTCTGTCATTCTTTTGTAAAGGTTCATATTTATTGGTTATTGTCACACAATTTGTTATCAGTTTACTATTTTCAAATGTATGTTCTAATAAAATTATAATGAGTATAATATGTTCGGATTGTCAAATTTAGTATATCAGAACCTCAGTATACCTCATTCCGAAACAAGAGTACCAAAACATGGTTCACTAGAGCAGTAGTGATTTCTGGTAACTATAGTTCTGCTCTCTCTAAATCAGCCACTAACAACTATGGTACTATTATTCAAGCCTTTCCTCCTCTTGCTGGTGATTCTAGTAACCCAAGGGTTCAGGAATTGATTAACCTCCTTCAGAGGGACCCATGGCACTCCAAGAAATGGGAGGATTAAATTATGTAACTCCTTGGCCCAAGTGTAGCAGATAAACATGTGATTCATAAACTTTACCTCCATCTTATATAGATACATTGATTAACCATAACTAGACCTCTCTTAACAAGATTATTGATGGAGAGAATCTCGCGATGGCCATAAGAAGAAAGCCACTTTCAAGGTAGCTCCGCGCCTCCATACATGCTTCCATGAGAAGTTCTCTTCCTTCCTCCCCAGTAAGGAATGGTAGTATGACTTCACCTCAAAAGAACGCTTAAAGGATAGACCCCAAATGATTTCATCCCGTCCCTCACTACAAATTTGTACAACAGTGTCAACAACCTACCGTAGTTGTCCACTTCTCGATCCATTAAATTTCTTCTCATGTCACAATTCGACACACTCTAGTGACCAATAGTTGCAAGATGATAGGTGACAAAAGCCTCCTTATGGGTCATCAGCTCAAAGATATCAGGAAAGTGTTAACTGGAAAATTAGTTAGGCCATTGAAATTTTCGGACCACAAATACATATATATATATGTGTATTCAAATTTTAGAGGATGGCTAGTCCATGGCCAAATATTTTTTAGCCCAAAAATTTATATGTATTGTGGCATGCTTTCGAACACCAGGGGGTCATGGTCTCCCTCAACCCACCCTAGCTTGATTCCCAAACACGATACTTGGATACCAAGATCCTTCTTGCTATTAAAGTATCCAACACAAAACCAATTAGCAAGAAATGAAAACACTTATTAGAATCTTATACTAGTTTAGACAGCACTATTTTATCAATGTGGAATAAATCCCAACACACCCCTCATATGTGACCCCCGCTCACATTTGAAGAGAGACTAATGCACCGAATACAAGCAATGCACAAATGAGAGATTGAGAAATAAAATGAGGCAAGTCCTCCTAAACCTAGCTTTGACAACATGTTAAGCTATCCAACAAAAAACCAATTAACAAGGACTAAAGAAGCCCATTAGAATCTTATTCATCGACATGGGATAAAAAATAGCAAATACTAATCAAATTTCAACCCTTTTCACCCTGAAATTCTAAAAACATACCTTTTACCCTTAACTAACATGCTCCAATTGATCTAAAACCATAAACTAATTGTAGAAACTAATTGTAAACAACATAATACAAGTTTCAAAAAGTTGTCCTACATTTGGTGCCAGAGCTTGTATAAGATCGTTTTCTCACACTTTGCCAACATCAGATAACCTTGAATAAAAACAAGTCATACCAAACAGTGAAATACGTGAACACAGTAACATTTTAACCTTTAATGTATTTTTTTTCCCCTTGTTTCAAGGTAAATTGACAAACTCTATGCCTAGGACCATAAGCCTTGCCCCCTTTTTCACTCGTCAAAAATTTTTGAAATCTCAAATATTGAACCCCTGAATTCTCTACAATGAAATAGCAGCTAGGAACTAGCATCAGAATCTTAAGTAACTACTGCACAACGGAAATCTGCATAAAGCCATCTACCAACTACCAAAGTGCAATGACATAATACAATCAAACAAAACTCAATGACATGGGACAGAGATAGGGAAACTTCCACAAAATCCATAGAAATCCAGAAGGCCAAACCATAGTGTTAATGCAAACGTAACCTTGATGGAGTAAGAACAAGAATTAATTCAAGACATATCCAAAATTTTACGAGCACAATCACCCAATAGACCAGGAACTATTTTCTTTTATTCTACCACCGTACCACGTCATTTCATTCCTTTTTTTTTTTTTTTTCCTGTTTGAAGTTTAGCATTCTATATACTTTACTATTCTTCCTAAATTCTTTTGTGCATTTCCAATTAGTAATCAAATCTCAAAGTAAGCCAGCAGATAACCATCAATGAAGCAAACAGACTGTTGGACAACATGATAGAAGAGCAGCCATAACTGTTCAGGGTTAAATTCTTGCTGTGCCACCAATCAGGAGTCGTCTTTTAAAAGCATAAATTTGGAACAAAAGTTAAAAGGGTAACTGTCCAAAAATGTATTGCATGCATTCACAGGACGACTACTCGATTTAAATTTATGAATCTTGGAAGCACCATGCTAACATCATCTTGGAATATAAACAACTTTAATGAGAACTTACATCGCCTACACATTTTGATACTTCTGCTATTTCTGCTTTGCCACCAGAGAACTCCAAGGGTTCCACAGAAATGAGCAATTCCTGCAATTGAACTATAATGTTAAAACAAAGAAAGCAAGATGATTAAGTACCTAAATATGTAAACAATAATTCAAAATCTTGGAGCCATGTTATTAAGCTCCCTTGTTATGAACAGCCTATGAAGCACAAGTACTTCAACATGGATGCCATATCTGTATTAGACATGCATTGGAAATGCATATTCCTCAGACACACCAAAATACAGATGTGAGCAATAGGTCGGACTCCAGGTTGGCGAGTCGGGCTTGACCCAGTATTTTTCCAAAGGCATTGGACCCACCCATTAACCTATTATTTGAGAAACATGTTAGCAGGTAATCAGGTTACTGGATTCGGGTAATAGGTTACCCTTTTCTTTTCTTTTCTTTTTTCATTTGAAAAATGAGATTATTCTAGGACCCGTGCATCATACAAAAATTATAATTTCTTTTGGTTGGCAGTCAAAAAGAAATTAATTACTTGCACAGCAATGGCACCAAAGTTATGGCAAAAAAAACTTGCATACAGATACAGTTCCTAACTTCCTGCATTGCAGGTTGAACTTGGCGAGTTGAAGGGATTCAAGGGAACATTGACTGAGGTGATTAGCAATTGTGCTGCATCATGCAAGAAAATTGGTGCAGAGGGACCAGAAACCGTGACATTATATGTCAGGCCATTTTCTGTGACCTCAGCTGACTTGAAAAAAATTGTAGAACATTATCATCTTTGGATAAAATTTGCTCTGTTTTCATCTGTTTATGTACCACACTCTCCTGGTGAAGGAGAGTTTATCCAAGTGGCCCACAAATGAATTTAACTTCAAGAACGCAAATCAATCTGATCAAGAAGAATGAAAAGTTTATGAACTCCTTCAAATTGAATGAATGGGGTTGAAGAAAATCAAACAACCTATAACATTAACACAACACAAAAAACAGAGTACCCCAAAATTGCAATCAAACTATATTCGCTCTGTAACCCAGTAAATTTCATAACCTACCTTGAATCGAACCACAATTGGAGAAGACAAACAGGTTGGATCATCAAGGTAAAGCATCCAAATACTCAGCATCAATTTATTTACAGAATTTTCTACTATATATTTATATATATATATATCACTTTATCCTACGAAGTGTGCATCACACAAAAACCAATTTTATTTATTTATTTATTTATTTTTGACAATGAAAAAGAAATCAATCACCTGCACAGCAATGGCAAGTAGATATGTGCCTCTATCTCAGTCTCACTGCCTTCGTCTCAGTTTACTTCATTTTGATTTTGTGCCCTAGATTAGATTTTGTGTAAAAAAATAAACAATAAATATTCTTTAATTTTAATAGGTTAATGGGTCACCTGCTAACCCATTTGGAGGCACCCAAAACCATTGGGGTTAAAAAATTAACGGGTTAAGTCAAATCATAACCCAAATATAGGACCCTTAACCCCTCCGATAAGCACCAGGTTGGCAGGTCAGTTTGCACAGCACAGTTAAAATACATGTTAGATACGTATTCAATTATTTTATTCTATTCAAACAAATGAATTGGAACTACTAAAATTATAAAATCTTTTATCTCATAATTCATAGTGTTTTACATGCCGAATTATTGCATTAGTTTCCTTGTGAATGTTACATTCACATACATAATATATAAAATTAAAGATATATATTTTTTTGTATCTCCGTTGTGTCTGTATCATCATTTTTCTAAAAATTCTCTTATTCGTGTCTATATCGTATCGTATTCATATCCATTTCCATGCTTACCAGTCAACAACACACCCTCCACAATAACATTTGAAAGACAAAAATTGAGTAGTGTACTTACAGAAAAATAATTAACAAGTATCAAACTAAAACAATTATGGTGTCCCATACCACCAAAGCACTTAACTAACTGCGCCCTTCAGCTACAAAGCCTCAGCTATATTATCATAACGCAAATAGTAAGTCTATCCAACACACTGAGCAAAGAAATCAAATTCTCATGCAATTGAGGGAGTCCAAACCTTAATCCTATCGCTTGCCCATTTGTTAAGGTTCTTCTCCTCCCAAGTTCCAGCCTACAAGAGCAGCATAATATAGTTAGAAGAAGAATTGATATGGAATATAAAGTTTCAACAGGCAACTTGCAATGTCAATCCATCATAAATGATCTTTTCAGTTCAAATAAATAACAGATTGATAAAATAGCAAAACTCAATTCTCATCCTGTTTGTCTTTCTTCCTTATTTTGTCTTAGGGATTATTAATAAGCCTTGCCTTATAGAATGTAGAAAATATAATCAAACCATTGAAACCAAGTCTACCATGTCATTCATCTCAAAAGTTGTCACGAGAGGAAATCTAAATCACATTTCTAGGCAATGAAATTTGAGGGCAAAGCTAAAACTTTAGTGTGAACCAAATCAATTTGCTCTAAAAGGTATCAACTATATGGATCTTTTTTCTCCATTATACTTGGTTAAGAGCCATTTCCTTGTTAAACCACATCAAGCCATGTTTGTCTACATTATCTTTGCCCAGATTAATCTGGTCTACCAGTCCCCCTTGCATTATGCACAATTTGAATGCTATCATTCCTCATAATTGCTGCATGCGCATCTACCAATCTCTGTTGCATGTGACCCAAACCACTTTAGTCCATTTTTCCTTAATTCGTCTTCATTTCATAATTCTTAATCCTATCTTTTCTCATTTTACCACGTATCCACCTTAAATATTATCATCTTTGCCACATTCATTTTATTATGTTTTGTTTCCCCAACCCTCAAAACCATATAACAAAGCAGCTATAACTGTTGTCCTACATAACTTCCCTTTTATGAGAATAAATACCAAATGTATTTCACAACTTAATCAGATCCACCTTAATTTTATTTCTAACATGTCAACTAAGTAATCTGTCCGAGAAATATATAGACATAGGTATGTGCCAACATCCCAGGCCTAGTCTGATGAACTCCACTTGCAATAGCTTAGTTCCACCATATCCATATCTTTCCCTTCCTTTCATCAAGAGGCCTGTCAATGGGCTAAGTCTGAGCCAAAGCTGGACCAGATCCATTGAGTCCAAATCCATCAAGCAAAGACCCAACCCAAACCCATTTCCATAATTAAATGGGTCTAGCCATTACACTTCAGATCTAGCCCGCTAACCAACAGATTTGACTCGTTTACCCAATCTGATCCATTTTTTAAGGACTTAAATAAAAGAAATTTCACCCAATCCACCAAAATATATATACATACGCACTACCAAAAAAATTCCATCCACTCCACCAAAATATATTGAGAAATAAACAAACACAATATTACGATTTGTAATATTATGACATATTTTTTCTATTTATAGTATTAATTAAAAGCACATAAATTATTTAAAAATATAAGGGAAAAAAATTGAAAGTTCGTTTGACATTTTTAAACTTTTAGTAAATTTTAACAATTTTAAAAACATTTTATTAATTTTAGTAACATTTTTAATAATATTTTATCAAAAATTACTAAAGATCCGACAATTGACCCAAACTAGAAGGAACTGACCCACTAAGATAAATACAATGTAATGAGAGTAGTTAAATTTCCAACACCAAATGGAATAGAACCTATAATAGAACAAGAACAAAGATCAAGCGCTTGGAGGGAGGTGAGCCGCTGGCCAAACCAGTCAGGAATTGTACCAGGAAGCAAGAACCTCAAAGCATTAAACGATGCCAAAAGAGTGAAATTCTTCAAGGAATCAACAGCAAATTGGGGGTTTTGACCACCAATTTTGGTTCACTTAAACCCAAAAATATTGATCCCAACTACTCGACCGTTCTGGCAATGGACACCAACCCAATCTGAGCAAGGGTCAACCTCTATCGACCATTCTTTGCTTCTAACAACAGCCCCAGTTGAACTGAAGCAACCCTCTTTGTGCGCGACACCAATTGCTAGAATGTAGAGTGAAATAGCAAGAACAGAATACCAAAAGCAAAGTAATTCATTGGAGCATTCGAAACCAAGCTTCATCTCTTTACAACCTTCCAACCATGGTGGAATCTGATGTCACCAGTTATTTGTTATACAAAGACCGCTTCTTGGACCCCTCCAATGAGATCGAAGCCTGAGATTGAGATCAAAGCTTCAAATGAAAACAGAGGTTTAGGTTTTTTTTGGAGACATTGAGTTCAGAATCAGTGAGGAGAGAGTTGAGCGATTGACGACTAGTGCTTCAAAACAGAAAAAATAAAATAAAAATAAAAATAGGAATGGATCTTAGGTCAAAAGTCGATCTGGCAAATTTATCCAAATCCGATCCAAAAATTAATGGAACAAGTAGATTTGGATCTTCTGAATTTTCATAGCGGGTCTTAAGGGTCTAGAGCACCATTAATGAACCGGATCTGGATTAGATTTGAATCATACCCAACCCACTAACAAGCCTATTCATCAATATGCATCTATTTCAATATATAGGCACCAACCAAGCATCTATGGAAGTGTTTGGTTGGCCAAAAAGTGCAATAAAAGTACAAAGATTTGATGTAAAAGTGATACGTAGCGAAATTTGATTGGAAGAAAATATAAAATTTTGGTAAAATTTGGTGGGTTTTAATTGGTTTTGGCCAACCAAACACCCCCTATTTCTCATGTCCGCTACTCAACCACTGAAAGCATGTGGTTAGTGTGAAAGTTCTTCATGTCAACCTCAAGACAAGTCCGGATTAATCCTTCACAACAATGCCTACCAAGAATTCCTGGTAAATGTAGTACATTATCTATCTGCCTCTAAATTCCGTCTAAATCTAAATACCCACAAAGATAGTATAAGTAAAATAGCAATTTCAGAGTGATTTGAGTGCCCATATAGTCAAACTAGTATTTGTCCGTGTCAAAGACACGACAATGACTCTCAACCGTTGGTAAAATAAAACAAAAGTTTAACCATTGATCTAATATATATATATGTCAAATCAACTGAGCTAATTTGTTATATAGATAACACATTACAAGTTATGTGCTCATATAAAATGAAAATTAATCCAGTAGAGAAGAAAGAACATCTAGTTTATGACTTCATTGAACAACCCAGATGCCTAATGGAATATGGAATACAACTCTGGACAACTATTCAGCTAATTAAACTCAGCATTCTGATCATTTAATAAATTCTACCCAATTACAAGTATGTGTGAGAGATAAAACATGAAAAGAAACCAAAACATAATAAAGAGTGAAAAAGGTGTTAAACCATTCCTGAGTGTCACATCAGTACCCAGACATCAAAAGAAACAAATTGCAAACATGGAAAATAAGCATAATAAATAAGAAACTAAGGCACAATCTGAAATGGTGTCATTCAATAAAAAGACAAATGTATGTATGTGTGTGTGTGTGTGTGTGTCCGTGGGCGCGCGCGCCGGGAAGAAGAGGACTTTTAACGGATAGAATACCCGATTCCAGGCAGAGCCGAGGTGGGTAGGAGGCTGCTGAGAGTCGTTGGACAAATCCTGCGGGGAAAGCTTCCGGGGAACTGGCAGTGGTGCCGCATCTTCCCTCACTTCCCTAACCCAATACGTGTAGGACGCGGCAGCTTCTGATGTCTCTTTCTCCGACACCGCATTATCCATTTGCTGCCACACACAATACACAGAAATCAAACCAAACAAACAAAGCCCTCTTCCCTTCTCTTGGACCAACAGAGAGAGATCCGTAGGATAGATAAAGAAAGCAGCTATCAATCCAAATATGTTGAAGGAGAGCTTTGACGATTTTTAGGATTTGGAACCTCGTCCTGATGATTAACGATAGATCCAAAAGACAAGTTTGCTTCTCCCACAATAATATAGTAAGATCACCCAAAAAAAAAATATTGCAGAGAAATGCTGATTTGACTTTGGAGAAGGAGAGAACAAGAGATCCAGAGGAGAAGATGAGACCGTTGTGGAAAAAAGCAGAGGCACAAGAGGAGAGGAGAGGAGGAAAATAGGGGGAAATGCCTCTTGCTTCCGGAAGGTTCCGTCGGGCTGAATGGATGGGAGACCGGACCTTAAAAGATATTCAGAGGAGCGACGACCCCGAGCGCGTACTTCGACCTCCACCCAGCGTACGTAAAAAATTCATGCGTTGTAGGGTTGTTTGTTTGACAAAAATTTAACAATAAAAGTATAATAAAAATATAGAAATGATATATAATAAAATTTAATTAAAAAATATAAAATTTTAATAAAAATAAATAAATTTTAATTAATTGTAACTAACTAAACACTACATTTAAAAGCTTTTAAAATATGAGTTGTTATGTATTTATATAAATTATATTTAAAAGTTTTTAAGTTAATAATTTTGAGGTGTTTTTATGAATTTATTGAATGTCTCGTAATCTCATAAATATGTGTTTTATTTTATTTATTTTGAATATCTCAATTTGAGAAATTCTCATGATTTATAAAATTTTGAATAGTAATACTCTCATAAAAATATTAAATCCAAACTTGACGTTTCTCAATAAAATTTTATTAATAAAATATATTTCATATTCATAATTTATTGAATACCTCATGATCCTAACTCATAAGTAGTTGTTTTATTTCAATTTTTTGAACATCCCAATTTGAAAATACTCATGGTTTTATAAAATTTTGAATAGTAATATCCCCATAAAATATTAAATCCAAACTTGACCTTTCTTAATGAAATTCTAATAATAAAATATATTTTATATTAATTTAATAAATATAATTAATCAAATTAATTTTATATAATTAGTAATTATTAAGTTAATCAATTAAATTATTTTAATTATGTTATTTATTAAAAATAATTTTTATTTAATAAAATATTTGAATAAAATAATTCATTTTTATATGATGCAATCAAAAAATAACAAAATTGTTATGTAAAACTTTTCTAAATAAATTATTCAAAATTTTTATTTTCTCACTCAAACTAAAAGTGTAATACCATATATTCCATAATTACTTTGTTATTCGTATTACTTTGAATTTAAAATGGAAAGGTTTTGGGTTTATAAACATTCTATGAGATTATCGGGCTAAATTGAACTTAAGGGTCAATGTGTATGTATTCTCTTGGGTAACCCATACTCTTAATTTGAACATCAACATATGACTTAAATTTTTGAATTTTAATCATTTGTGTTGTCTCAAGTAGCAACACTGGAAAGAGTGAACATGATTGCCTAAAAAAGTTTTTGCAGGTAAAAATTTCAACTCCTAAAACATGTCAAAATAAAAAAAAAAAAATCAAATATGAAATATTCTTATTAGCATAAGCAGTTAAAAAAAAATCTAATATTTATGAATGAAAAGTGAGTGTTAGTATTTACAATAAATATATAAAGAAATATGAAAAAAAGTAAACACAATTGATTTACAGTAGTTTGCCTTAAATGTTGTTTACGTCCACTCTTCAAGATTTTCCTTAAGATTTCTTCACTATTTTATTAGAAAACTTGTTACACACTAGTTTCCCAATGCGCTACAAACCTTTTTCAAGTGATTTTATTCCCAAATTACTTTACAAATCTCTCTCAAAAAATATACTTTGTCTCGGTTCTAATACTTTTTCCAAAATTAACAAGAGTTCACCCAACTCTCACAAATTAAAAAGGTTATAAATTTTCATTTCTTACAATAATAATGATGAATTTCAAACTCAATCAAATCAAAAAATAAACTCAATCAATCAAGTTGAATATGAAAGATGAAACATAAGTATATGAAGATATCACTCTATCTTTGCAAAATTATTAACTTTCTTATTTTTCTTTATAAGCACTTCTTTTTTGCTTTGTTCTTACTCTTGAATCTAAGTTTGATACTCTATTTAAAGGTTAAAATCTCTAAATGATCGGTACTAAGTAAAAAGATACTTTTGCCCTTGAGATAATTTGAATTTCCTTGCCTCCAATGCTACTTTTCAAATTCAGATTTTATGAGATACATTTTATCAACATTTTTCACTCTCATAACATTTATATTTGACATTGACTCAGACTAATTACTTTGTAGATATGTAAGTTCATTATATCTCGCCAAATTTGGTTTCATCCAACAGGGAGATTTCTAAATATAGCCACAGAACTGAGACTAACTTCTTATAACTTTTTTTTGACACTTTGAATATGTGCTTCCAATTTAAGTTACTGTTTCACTATGATACTTTTGGAATTTGAAGAAACTTAAACTACAAAAATTATAACTTTATAAGTCTTCTTTTCACACACCAAATATTAAAATTTGCAAAATGGTAGAATATGAGTTATGTCTCAAAAACTGAAACTAACTCCAAAATTCAAAATTGAAACTTTTTTTGCAATGACTTTTCATTTTTTAACATTTTAACTTTGACTCCACAAAACTTTCCCTCAATAAAGTTGAAGATATAGATGTCTAGTTTACAATATTAAAATTTCATAAAAATTAAACTGTTAGATCTTCATTATATTATATATATACAAATGTCTGTCTAATTTGTCTATTCATCTGAGTTAACTCTCTACTGGTCTTTATCTTTACTTTGATTTTCATTACTCTAACCTTTGATATTCTTTATTTCTTTATCCAAATTATATAAAAATACCTGAAAAATAATATCAATCTCTTCCGAGTATATTATTTTGAATCTATCAAATTAATATTAATTGTAACATTTCATAAAATACCTATTTGAAATTTAATTATGAAAATTTAATTCAATATTTGTTATTATCAAAATCAATTATAAAACTAAATTTATAAATCTTGGATCAACAATTTGTTTAA
Source organism: Pouteria glomerata (assembly GCA_035590655.1). Taxonomy (NCBI): domain Eukaryota; kingdom Viridiplantae; phylum Streptophyta; class Magnoliopsida; order Ericales; family Sapotaceae; genus Pouteria; species Pouteria glomerata. The sequence continues at coordinate 7,101,689 of JAVXUM010000046.1, forward strand.
AACACCAAAATCCCTCTCTCATTCATTGTTAACATTTCTTGGCAGAGAGGCAAGCAAAAAGGGGGGGGACATGAGAGAGGATTGTTTAGGAGGCTTATAAAAGAAGAAGAGGAAGAAGAAGAAATTGATAAGAAAAAGGGAAGAAAAAGTTTAGGTCTTGTTGCATTTTCATCTTCAAGCATCATTTCTAACATTTCTCTTATCTAATATGATGACGAACCATCATTTCTTCACTTGAAACTTGCAATTTTAGCTAAAGCTATAACATTAATGCTTAAATTCCTTGTTTCCTTAGTTTGCATGTTCTGTTTCTGTCACGCCCCATTTTCTTGTAAATTGGAATAGGTTAAACATATATAAACATCATTAAACATATAAATATCATTAAACACATAAACCATGTCCTTAATTAGAGCCAAACATAATACAAATAATTTAGACACAAAGTCCTAAAAGAATAACTGAAGGCTCTGCAGCCTATACAACCCTATCGAAGAGAGTATATAAACATACACAAGCTTCCCACATCAAAATACATAAAACTCTCAAAATGATATATAAATATCAAATAAAATATGAGTAATTATGCCTCATGACCTAGCATTCTAGTCTGTCTATCAAACATAGTCTTGTCTGTAGGATGTGAGCACTCATATTGATACTAATGTGCCGATCATTTCCTATCATGTTACTAGTGTGAACATAATAATAATAAATGAATAAAAATAAAAATTTTATAATCATATCGTCTTATAATCTTAATATTTCATTTTTATTTAATCATTAATAATGTAACACTTTGAGTTAGGTATTCTGCAAGATTAATCCAAATTTCGGCATCTAGCCTCAATAAATAACCCACACATGGTTGGGGACTGACATACCATCCCTCACACACAGGTTTAAAATAATTACGCTAATTTTAGGTATCTGCATTGTTATGTAGGTTATTAGCCTACCAATACAATAACCAATCCCCAATACAGGGCTAAGAACTCTTGTAAGATGGTGAATTATATTTTGGGGGAGACTATATATAAACTTCCTCAATCAAGTCACGTTGAAAAAAATATTCTTGACATCCATTTGAAATAAAGGCTAAAACATTCTTGACATCCATTTGACATAAAGACTAATGACGGATAGATGACATAATAAGAAGAGATTGAACTTGTAATTTGAGCAACTAGAGCAAAAGTCTTTTCACAGTAAAGCACATGCTCTTAAGTAAAACCCCAAGCTACCAATGAACTTTATATCACTTAATAGAACCTTAGATTTAGTTTTTATTTTGTATACTCACTTGCACCCAATTTCTTTTTTGCATGTCGATAAGTTAATTAAGTCCCAAGTACAGGTATTGGTATAGGTATGGATAAGGGCGTTAAGTTCTTTATACATAGCTCACTGCCAAAGAAAATTAAAAGAAGCCTCGCAATAGGAGTAAAGCTCACGCACAGTAGTAAGTGTAGCGAAGTAATGAAAATCACAAAGATGAAAAGGAAAATCATCTACCTAAGTAGATCAACTCAATGAGGAAGAAGAAGAAAAAAAAACAAATGATAGAGAATGAGAACCAATAAAGGGAACAGAGTTGCATGTGACAAATGGTGAAACATTATAAGAACTCCCACTTTCTACCTCAAGCAATAATTCAAGAGAGAAATTTATAAACAATGGAGTATGACACTCCATCGATGTAGAAGGAAAGAAACTTATACTACTTAAGGGCTTATATTCCTAGAAAATGATATGACGAAAGATCTGAAGGTGATTACTCGTGACAGTGATAGCCCTTGAATTCAATATAGTAACCAAGAAAACAACATAGATGAGACTTGGGTTTTAATATTTTTAATAAATTAATAAACTATTATACTTACAAAGAATCCAATATTTTAACACTAGCAATAGTAAGGTAAATCTAATAAATGATCATTTCTTTACATTATCAAATCTCTCGCTACAATTCTGATTTCTATACTTGAAAAACTTTGTTCTAGTTTCAAATTCCAATAAATGGTACAGGGGTAGTCATCTCCACCATGGCTGGTGGCGTACAATTAGGAAAATTTTTTTAGATAAATTGTATTCTGGCTATGGGCCCGCATCATACAAGTTTAAATAATTTTTAATATTTTTTTATCAAAAATTATTAATAGTTATAAAAAATTGGTATGTCAAGCAGGCCCTAATTTTGATGTGATGAAAAGTGAGCATTACCATGACTTATGAATAGTTGTTTTGTTTGGGTACGAAAAAGTTAATTTTTATTTTTTAATTATTTTTTTGTTTTATACGATTTTTTCATCAAAATTTGATTTTTTAAAATTGTAATTTTTAAGTGTATTACTTGCATTCGTAAAAAAAAAATATTATTTATCTTTGGATAAAAGTTATCTATTTAAAAAAAGTAAGGAAAAAATTAATTTTTTGTTTTTCCACAGCTTTTATCTAAATAGATATAAATTTTTTATTTTTTATTTTTACAAATACAATTAATAAGCTTGAAAATTATATTTCAAAATAAATGAAATTTTAATAAACAAAAGTCATATAAAACAAAATAATCAATGAAAAAAATAAATTACCTCTTAGAGCGCATTTGGAACGTTAAAAAATAATAAAATAATAATAAAAATGGATAATTTTTTAGCGTTTGGCATGCACAAAAATACGTTTTTCAGAGATGAATTGTCTTTTTGACTCTTGTGTCTGCTGTTCGGAGAGAGAATTTGTTGGAACGATTTTTTGGATATATTCGTATGGTTTTATATCAAAATTTTTTGAAAGTTGTTGAAAAATTTTTGAAATTTGTAAAAAAATTATTAAGATTTGTAAAAATTTTATTGAGATTTGTAAATATTTGTTAAGATATATAGATATATATAAATTTATAAAAATTTTACAAAACACGAGTAAGACAAAATGTATTCTAGAATTTTAAA
>JAVXUM010000046.1:7104736-7127158 GCA_035590655.1 Pouteria glomerata
AGTGACCGAGATGCGAGGGAAAAACTTTTGTTTAACATTTCCGGAAAGACCACCTATTTGTTCGTTTACCGGGTTCGGCACGAAATCATAAATAAGCTCTACCAAGGATTGCCAAGCATTTGGTACTGACTTTCCTCCTCCATTTTTAGTAACAAAATGAACCAGAAGTAGGACCAAACTGAGAGTTAGCAGCATAAACAAAGATGGATTTGTGAATGAGAAATAAAAGTTTCCTATATTCATAGGAATCAATGGAAGAATGGAAAATTGCTCAAGTGGGCTGTTGGGCGTAATCGTAGTTAAGTCAATCGTCTCTACAAATTCCTGCCAGATACAATTGTACTTGAGTTGTTCACTATCAACTGAGAGTTCGTTCTTTAGGTAGATCACATGATTTATTTGACTTTCAACTGTTGAAAAAGCGTTAGAATCATTAAGATTCCAGACATGCTCGGCAAACTCTCTTACCGACGGCCATGATGGTGGCAGCAGAAGGTCATTATTACGCATGTTTATCTCTAATTGAGAAACTAATTCAGTTTTCACTTCTTCTAAACTATCCAGAGCAACGAACTTAATCTCCTTTTGATTTTCCATAATCGAATATTTCTTACAAAGATTCCCTCCAGACAGAAAGAGAGTCCTTCCTGTACGAGTAGTGAAGTTATAGAATGTTGGTTGTTGACCAACGTCAAGCATGGAAAAAGGTTCTTTTTCATTAAAGACAGCGCAAGATGCACTTTGAGGAGCACAAGACCACGAAGTCCCCGAAACTGCTATTCCGTTTCTATTTTTCTTACGCTATTTTTCTGGTCTCGCAAGTATGATAGAGATGGCGAGAAAGATCAAGAGTTGAGATGTGATAAAAGGATCACTTCTAAATGCAACCTGATCCTTATATACGATACCACCTGCAACAAAGAATAGAATTTAGATCTTCGAATCACATTCTGTTTGAATAACTTGGAAAACATCTTTATCCGATTCTGGACATCTGAGATGAGGGAAATCCTATGGAATTTTCTGCTCCTGCTAATGCTAGTACTAGCCCTACTTTTCTTCGATACGTCCAAGTCTTTTTCATTACCTATGGGATTTGACGATCGGCCTAATCTCTTAATAGATGGCCTTCGACTAAGGTACCTTAGCCTTCTGTCGCCTTACTTCTCTCTTAACAATCTGTCTGTCCTGCGAAATCAAGAGGAAAGTAATTTGGCAGTTGCTTTAGCAGCTCCGGTAAAGGCGAAAAGAGCTTCGGTTTGTAAGCAGGAAAGAGAGCAGCAGATTCTGGGTGGAGCAGATTATCGAGCAAGCCCATCTCAGGCAGAGAAGGGGCAATCGGATGTTGAGGTTTTGCCTGGCCAGTCTTGCCATTCTTTTTATAGTTCTTATCGGTCTGACAGCGGTAAAGTAGTCCCCTTCCTTTTTCAAGTAGGCTGCCTGCCCCAGGTATCTTTCCTCTCCTTCATTCTGTCCAAGCCTTCCCTCCAGCCCTAAATCCGTAAGCAGTCCTATCCTCTCTTTTCATTCTCTTTAGCATTCGAGGTCTTGGAAGTGAGGTTGAAGCTTTTATAAATCGTCTAACTTTAGAGAGCTTTGACAGCATTCATTTCAATCGCAATAATGGCGGAAAGAAGTGGTTTATTACGATCGAGAGACTGGGGTTTGGTTTGGGGAACCATTCCCTATGTTCTTGCTTGGAGAATTGCCTTTGAGCAAGTAAATAAAATCCGCCTTTCCAATCATCTCAGCCTTTCCAGAAGCCCGTCGAGCAGTCGATGTAGTCGATCTTTTCCTACCAGTCTTCGAAGTCGTGGAGCGAGGGGATAGGCTTTGGGGTCTAGAACCATAGCCCCGGCGTTTCATTTAATTAAGTGAAGCGAAGGAATGTGGATTCGGTTGGAGAACCTTTGCCGTAGCCGTAGCGGATGAGTGGCCATTTCCTTTTACTAATGCAACTAGTCGGCCCTAGGGGAATCAATCCTCTAAGAGTCCCGCAGCCCGTACCGTAGGCTACCTTCTCTTCCGTCGAAAGGAATTTGTTTCGCTTCGCACCTTGATTGACTGCCCCCCTTCCTGGGTGAAGGGAAAGGAATGGAATAGGCGCGTTGGCCTTCATCCAAGGCCCAAACTTGCCACTATAAGCCATTTCTTCCTCTCTCATGGAACAATTGACTAGAACATTGCCCAACTTACCACAGCGGTAGCAAAACTCAGAAAGGCGTTCGTATTTAAACTGTATCCATACGCGCTCTTTCACCTGCCTACTCAGATGGAACCCTGGCAAAGCTTTGCTTTCTTGTATCAATAGCCCCTTTCACTCTCAAAAACTTGGTAGAGCAGACTCCGTCAGAGGCGTGAAATTCAACTGTAAGCAAAGGACCAATGGCTTGTCCAATTCCTGTGGCATTAGCACGGGTCATGCGGTCCAACGGTAACCCATGGATCTGTATCCATATCGGCACAGTATGGAGATCCATCTCCTCCAAAGGGAGTCCAGGGCTTCCAAATGAAAATCTTACCTTTCAGATTCCACGGCCCTTGTGAGAGAATTTTCCCTACCAGCGATAGCTTGGAGGCCCGAGAGGCTTCTTCCTCATCCGGTAGGACTTCTGGTAAACCTTTTTCCCAGCCCAAGGCCTGACTTTGCTGGATGAGCCTATTCACTTCAGATGAAAATTCCTCCATGAGGACTAAGAAGACGGCTAGACAGACTGAGATCAAAGAACTTCCACGAACCAAAACGCAAAATAAGGATGATGGAAGGAGGGAGAGAAAAGAGTAGGTCGATAAAGGTTGAGAGAGAAGGAGAGGGTCACAGGGAGACCTAGAGAGTGAGCAGGGCTCTGGGGAGCTCTACGATGGATTTCGTTCTTTATAAGAAATATATTCCCGGTGCCTGTCGGCCCGGTCATAATGATCGGTCTCTCTCCTTTCCCCGGAGTGAAGGAAGTCCTTTACTATATGCTAATTCTAGAAGTTAGTATCATAGCTTAGCTCTTTCAGGGGAAAAGATCTAATACAAGGAGTCTCTATTCTTAACAAAGCATTGGATCCCCCCGAACCCCCCTGAGGACAGCAACACCGTACGTGGGAGAAACCTCTGTCAGAAGACCAGCTATTGGAGTTGTTCAAGAGAAGGTGATCATATCTCAGCAACAGCCAGCAGCGGGAACAGCAGGTTAAGAATCTATGCGATAAGTACATGGCACAGCAGCGTTCACAGCAACCCTGAACAGAAAGGGCTGGGTTTCCATGATTTCTGCCGAAATCCCGAAATCACTCGAAGGAGAAGCAGCAAAGTGGTTCGCTACAATTCCTATCAGCCAAGTCAGGACTTTTGAGGATATCGTCGACAAGTTATTGCATCAGTACAAGCATCAGACCGACCATCCACCATCTTTGCTCGAACTCACTCACCTAGAGCAACAACCAGGGGATAGCATTGTCGCTTTTATCGACCGCTGATTTTGAATTGAAGAATGGTCGCGAAAGTACCATTTTACATACCGGAGTCAGATGCAGTCAACATTGTCATCGCCAACATCAGAGGTCCAGCCCGTGGAGCAATTGCCTTGGGAGATGCCAAGACTTTCCCAGACCTATATGAAGAGGGCGATTCGCATGGAGAGGAATGTCCGAGAAGGGATCATCGCACCGGAAATCAGAAAGAGGATTTGGAAAAAAGGCAGATCAGAAAGACCGCAAATGTGGACCAAGTCAGTACATTGCAGTCAGCAGCTCAGAGTCAGAAAGGAGTCAACGCCAGAGGGCAGGCGCAGCCGGTCGTGCAGCCAGCGATTCAACCGCTTGATTGTATTACCAGCAACCGGCAGTTCAACAGCCTCAGCCAGTTCAGCCTCCCGTTCCCTCCATCCGAGCCTGCTTTCAGACGCTCAGCTCGTGCTTCTAACAAGTGTGAAATCTAACACAAGACAAGCTTCCCGGTAAAGCTGAGCAGAACATTCACAGTTGTTTTGTCTAAATACTTTTTTTTGATGGACACCTTCGACCTATTTCCCTACTAAAAAATAAGAATCACTGAACCAACTTGAATTGAATGGATATACCGTGATGAATCCTGGATTAGGTTGGTGTTCAGTTTCTATCCTTTTTTATAGAATTTGATTTGACTATTTTGTTTTCGGTTTTGCTTTGCCGCGATTCCCCCCTGGTTGGCTACCAGTCCCTGCGGGAATCAACAAGGTGGCTCGCTTTCTGAGTCGGATCGCATTTCCCTTGCCTTTTGTTCTATCAGTATTTCCGATGATAGTATATCCTTTTAGTTGTTGGCAGTTGGTGATTTGTATCTTTTTTTGTTCTGATCCAATTACCATTATCGTGCATACTTACGTATAGCCTTATTTATTTGATTTGAATCTATTTTTGTCTTTCTACTTGTATGGTGAGTCAAAGGATGTTCTACATCACAGCTGACAAGTCCGAGGTATCAAGAGGTCTGGTTACCCTCTCTAACCCTCCGAAGTCACATCGACCGTCCAAATTCTTTCTTTTCTCAATCTATCGATAGAGATTATCGAGACTTCCCATATCAATAAATCATTGGGACCTCAGGTCATTTTGACGATAGAGTGTAAAAGAGTGTATGGAAATATCTTTACCTTCTTTACCGAAGGCATACATTGATAGGGAACCTTTCTATCTAATTGGCATTAGTACGTGCGGCAGGTGCTTCTGTGATATTATGTTCCTGAACGGGAGGTACGCTTGGCCCCTTGTTACATTGCCTTTTCCTATCCTTATGGTCTGAGACATCAAGTCGTATCGCCGCTTTTCTTTGAGAAAGGTCTGCTTTCTTGCACTTATGGCGTTTAAGTGCCTCTTATTGAGAGGAGCCGGTCCGTGTGGTAGCGGGCGAACAAAGGATAGCGTGCTTGTGTTGGAAGCGAGCAAGCGGGTGAACGAATCACCAACCGAACTAGCCACTCGGTAACTAGGAGCATCTCTTCATAGCTGCGATGCTTCGAGCTTCTGGGCCTCGTGAACCACAATGGAATCTCGTGATCCGAGTGTAGGGCGAATCAGCTACCAAGTCCAGGCGAAATCTGACCCGATTCTTGCCACTCTCGCACAAACCTTAGTATGTTTCTGACCTAGCCGGTGGCCTACTATAGGGGGGAGTCTCAATACCGTGCGTCCATACTGGTGCGGACCGTTCTTGCCTTTGGGAGATTCGACTAGGCTCGACTCGACTCTTTTTGATCTCCTCAATGCCACTTTACCTCCCACAGGTGGTGCTTGATGTGGGGCATCAACGGCTGGAAAAGGTTCCTGCTTGGGTTTGTTGGGTTTTGGAATCCATGATCGGTACATTGAGGAAAACTGGAAAGTCGAGTTGAATAGCCTTCTTTTCAGTTCCTCTAATTGCCTTTCGGATCTCATCCGTATTCCTCATTCTTACAACTATCTTTTTGAAGCAGATAGTTCACAGTGCTCATTCTATATGAATAAGAGTAAGGTAACCTATGGTAAATGAACTGCTTTCGGTCGTCGAATCTTTTTTAGGAATGAACGAGATTTCGAGCGCGGGGCAAGAGACGCTACCGCAGGTTCCCCATAATCCACCCCTCGAAGTGGAAGGTTCTTCTATTTCAACCAATAACCAATTTCCTTTATTAGAAGTGGACTATAGAGTGGTTGTACCAGCCAATACTCATATAAGTAAGATTGTAACTTCGGCTGATGTATCTCATTCTATCGTATCTTCTGAAGAAGGTGTCCAACGAGCTGCTGTTCCTGTCTTTCCTCAAACGATGCCCCTGGGAGGCCAGTCGGAGGCAGCAGGGCCTCCTTTTATGTTGGGGCAGGGGGGAGCCGATGGGCCCTTGCCCGGCGAATCGTCTTCTGCCTTTTCGGTCGAGGTCTCGCAGGATGCCATTTGGGATGCAGTAGACACTGCTGAAGAGAAAAAGCAGTGGCAAGCCCTTATTTCGTCCAAGGAGTGGCGGTTAACAGATCGCCATTTCACCATCTGCGAGACAAAGATCTCGGCCATCGTAGAAAAAGTGACTGCCTTATATAATGGGGGAAGCCTTCCTCTGAACATCAAGGAGGAAGAAGATATACGAAGAGGTGTTGATGTCTACTTCTCCGACATGCACCGCTTCGAGTCTAATCAGAAACGATTAACCCATCTAAAAACCGTCTTTGAATGCGTGGGAAACCCGCGAAGTAGGATTTGGCGTGAGCTCCAGGGATACATTGAAAGCTAAAAAGGCAGAGGTTCTTCCATTACTTGTTCGTTTTCTAGAATTCAGAAGTAGTCTTCCCGGTGACTAAAGACTCAAAAAATGGGAAGATGAGGACATGGGCGAAGCATTAACTGAAGGATGCACTTGCCCATGGGAAGGGGAGAGGGAAGGTGGGACCCCTACCACAAAAGCCTGGGGACGAAAGAAGGAAATTTCAAATCCTTGGGCTTGACTTTAGATTGAAACGGAAATCAGATCGTTCTTTCTTCAACTAGATCGGGCACACGGCAAGCATTTCTCCTTCGATTCCGTTCTTTTTAGTATAAATCCTTTCTTTTGAAATTAAAAGTAGGCAACTTTCTTCCTTACTAAGAAAGGGGCCGGGATGGCCTGGGATTGCTATCAAACCTCGGTCTAGAGAGACCGCTACAGCTCGATGGAGTATTTACTATGCATAGCACTACGATGGTAAAAGGGCAGGATCTGTTTTGACGAAAGATTATTTTTACAGGGACCATTCACCACGATAAAAAAGAAGGAAAAACCGGGGTTCGAGTCCTCGGCGTGGTCATCAAGGAAAAGGAAAGTAGAAGCACAGGGGGACTTTACCTTTATTTACAAAGAGAGAGGTCGTGAAAGACACTATTATAATATAAGGATCGGCCTCGTCTTCCTTCACACCCCAAATAGGACTTTGCCAGGAGAAGGAGAGCTTGGTCACAGCTCTGATTCAAGACGACTTGGGAACAGGACCTCCATATCTGAAGGGAAATCCCACGGCACATCTTGACTAGGCATTCCCATCTCTCAATCAACAGAAGTAGCCCGTCCGAAAAAAGATGCAATAGCAGTCCTTCCCCCAACAGATGCGGATTCATTAGCTGCTTCTAGTCCGACAACAAGAACTGGACCTGGTGAAATCTTGAAAGCTGCCCTTCTTCCTTCAACCGTGGTTGGCATGGATGTCTTTAAATTTAAAGAAGGCTGATGCTCGTGCAGCGGAAGGACTGCTTCCTTCTTTTCCTCGCTCCGAACCTTGCCTTGCTTTTTAGCTCGGCCACTCTATTTTCTTAATTAAATTAAGCTTTCCCCTCTCTCTAACTAGAAAGCGCGCTTCGGGGAGCTCCTTAGTTATTGTTCTGCCGTTTGTGACCCAACCCATAGCCAACTAAGATCAGAAGGACAGGCTACTGCCTTGGCTTCAAAGCTAAAAGCAGCCATTTAGATATTATTATATACGTTACCACTCTCCCAAACTCCACTGATTCAACTCAAGCAAGAACAGCTTATCCCTCGGCTGAACTCCCTTAATTGATTCCCAGAGAGGGCACTTCGCGGCTAGGAAGACAGAGAATACAATGTTGGAAAAGTAACCGCGAAGAGCTCTCTAACTTCGATATCAAAGGGATCCATAACTGATCTTTCGCCTTGTTATGAGCTTATTTCCCAGCGATAATCAAGGAATTATGATGTACCATATCTTCCTGTATCTCTTTCTTTGGAAGCTGCTACTAACAGTTGCTTCGAGATAAGGAGCTCTATCCATAGCGTAACCGGGTGACCCATTCTATTTGGATCTTTCCAGTAAGTATAACCCAACGAAGAGAGTCTGTCCTGTCTTCTTCTTTTTTCTTTCGAGTTGTTCAGGTAAGGTATCGGTAGTCTTGTGCCCCACGGAGCGGGAATCGTAGATTTCGTCCCGAGCCTTTAGAAACCTTGTAGACCCAGAAAAGCTTCGTATTGGTCTTTCTTTTGTCTTCTTTTTGGCTCTTTTCGTTGCATTCACGTACAGAAATCAAAAATCAGCTGCATTTGGTGCAGCACTAGCTTATTGGTCCATTCTGCTAGCTTTCCTGGGGCTTGTCTTCTTAAACATCATGATCCCGCGGATGCATTCTGGCACATTCAATAATAGACAGAAATAGGTACTATAGGAATGGAAATTAAGAGTTCACCTCCCAACCAAGGCCATAGATGAGATATGCCGCTTAAGTACCAATAGTGAGAGAGGCTGGTATCAGCTAAGTTCAGTGTAAAGTGGGTTACGGAATCCGATTTCCATTCTTTGTTCTATAGTTCCAATGTCCAATCTTCTAGGCTATCAAGCATCATATCACGAGACAAAAGCACCCCTAATGGGTTGATCTGACCCTCTGAGTCTTCCTATCGTTCGATGGAAAGCTCGAGAAATTGCATTCCACTACTATTGTATTGGTTGGTCTTGTGTCCCATCATGGAAGTACCTTATATACTCTTCTCCACCGGTATAGCAACTAAAAGAAACCCAATCCGGCAGTAGTAATGCTGTGACCTTATGAGACCACCTATCGTTTGATAGGAGCTACGAGAACAGCCATTCTGTTAGGCTTTGTTGGTGACCGAGTGTTGTTTTGCCAGTTCATAAGTGACCGCTGGAACTCTTCCACCGGAGAAGGTGTCTCTAGCCGACTTAAGAGTCTACCTTTCCTTTAGAGCGATCTCCCGTGGGTACTTTATCAATGTGACCCACGAATACCACCCACTAGGAGTGGATCAAAGAGTTGTAAACGGCAGTTCCATATCGAAGTTAGGTTGGAAGCAATTAGTGGTTAATCGCTGGGAACCTTAAAGAGCTGTAACTCATGTACCGAAGTAGAGTGGTTAGTTCCAGTGTAGTGTACCAGTATAGCTTAGTCCTTATCTCGCTCATACCAAGAAAGAGGAATACGGCGCTTACTGGAGATAGAACAGGAAAGGCTATGTACGGGTAAAGGTAATCGACCTATTCGCCTAGTGGCAATCTTTCACAGGAACATAGTAGGTCAGGGTACATGTGGTCTAAGCCCTTTTAGCGTACCGGATATAGCCAAGTATAAGGGGAGGTTCACATCGACAGGTACAATCTCATTCCGGTAAAGGTGATCGATCCCCCGTAAGTTCGACCACGCGCCAACAGAGAGCGCCTAACCCTAAGACGAGTAAAGCGGCTACTCCTACCAAAAAAGGTAAGGGAGCCAGTCAACCTTCTTCCACTGCATAACGTAAGAAGAATCGCGGAAAGAAAGACTGTATTAAATCTTATTTAAATAGTTCTCCCTCGAATTCGGAAAACACGGCTCTTATGGTTTTGACGGCCATGTTTTTTGATGCGTCTTCACATAGTACTCCAATACAAAAAGAAAAGCCTCCTTTCTCATGTTCTTTCTTGGTTACTATTACCGATTGACATTGAAAAGTGTCGAGCATACGCTGACTGATTTCGTTCGCATCAATATTTCTCTTCTCTGCATGAGATAAAGTTATTAACAAATGTTTTCTGATGGTAGATTTCGAAAATGAAGACGAAGAATTTATATTACGCAATCCTTACTGTCCATCTTTATCAGCCAACTCCCCTGTTTCCAATTATTTATTTAAATACGATATTTTCTGATACCAGACGATCATTCTCCGATAGCAGAAAATTTTCCGCGTTATAATAATCTGTTATCGGGGAATCCTCGTCTATATAGAGATTTCTCTTTAATGGTGACGAAGCCTCCTTCCTGCCCTTACTAATGGGCAACATGTCTGCTTATTCCTGTCCGACATTCATTCCTCTTGTGTTAGATTCCGCTCTTAAGTATGTAAGTTTCGGATAGCTAGATTCTCGAACAAGTCCCTCAATTGGATTCCCTTTTCTTCCCAGTTGGCCTGCATTGATTGGCTAGGGATGGCACTAGTCGCGCTAACATGATAATAGGGTTATCACGGAAGAATCCTTTTTAGCCTTCGAGCCTGAAGCTAGACTGAGTTCCTTCGTTTTAAAGTTCTAAGTTCTAAGGTAAGGTCTTTTCTTCTTTCTATTTATAGAATAATAGAAGAGAGAGAACCTCTAGTTACAACTGGCTTTGAACGTACTTGATGCTTTGGGCGCTCCAAGCTTTTTTATCGATTTCATCCTGCCGAGCCTTTCCTTTGGCCTATATATGAGACCACCAGCTGATATGCGACAGTACTAGTATACCCCAAAGGGTTCCAGATATTCGTAGTTGGATGAGCCCAAAAGGGCAAGGACTAGTGCCAAAAGGTAGCATTCCTCCTTCTCTTGGTTTGTTGGTACTGACTCGGTGCGATAAGGTTAGCTCGGTTCTCGCCTGGATCGATTAAGTAGCTCAGGTCAGCCCCTTGGTATGCTAAGATCAGTATCACGCGATTGATCCACTCACTTGGTATGGTTCCGCTCAGCGAGCTCACTTGGCTAGAAAGAGAGCTTCTAGCAAAGAGTTCAATCGATAGCTTGGGAAAGAAAAGGGAATTTTTCTTAAAAGTCTGCGAGATTTGAGGCTGGCCTTTGATTCGATACGACAGCGGGGTATGGCTTGCTTTGCTAATTTTCTCTTGATACGCTTACCTTGCCCGTTTAGGTTTGAAAGAAGTAGACACGGGCAGGGAATGGAATTCCTAGCTAGGTTGTTCGTCTCAGTGCTCTCTCGGCATGCTTTGCTTACTAGAAAGGTACTCGTATGCCACTAGTTCCTTCATCATTGGCCCCGGACTCGTATTCAGATGCGGGAAAACTACAGAGTTGTTGGTTCAGAAACTGGATATCTCGTTTCGATAGAAAGTGGATGATCTACTCTTTCCACGAGAGGTAGGATCGAGAGGGCGAAACCTTCCTCGAGAATGGCCCTCGAATAGTAAATAAATCATGTTGAGAATGGTATTTCAGGTACAGATCTACAGACCTAGTTTCCACCATTTTGGTTCCAGATTTCGTGATTTTTATAGTTGCAGAAAGCTCTTCTGATCGACCCGCTTCATCAGTTGACGGAATAGCCCCATCTATCTGGGATGATTCTCACGGATTTCCATATGTGGGGCTAATTCAATTGAGAAAGAAAGCTCTTTTGTTGCTTTGATGCTAGAACCTAAACCTGTGTGGGTTGGTTGGATGGATGACCAGGGTATATAGAATGTGGTACGGCTTGCTCAGCATGATTCCGACCAGCAAGAAGATGTTGCTTGTTGGATACAACAAGTTGCTTGCAATAGGGCTAAAAACTAACTCGAGCAGGGCTCTAGAGTAGTGAGTAAGCCGCATTGAGAATGGGTGGTGGGAGGGCATAGAGAAGATATAGGTAGGTTCCTCTGTGTCTATTGATCGCGAGAACTGGAATCATCGCATGCTTCGTTGTTAAGAGCATTCTTTTCAGCTAGAAAGCGTAATGTTTCACTGAGGTTCCAAACGGGACGACTTGTTGAGCGATCTATCGCCCATAGGAAGGGAAGATTCAGATCTTGGCCTAATTGGTATTTTAAAACCATCTATGCTATCCATTTCCCGCCCACCTCCCTAAAGAGGAATATCCCTTTCAATTCACCTGATGCGGACTCGTATGCTTCGTAGTAAAAACCTTCCTTTATCGCTGGCAAGCTCTCCTCTGTATGCTTGGGTGAATGCCATAAGCTGATTTCTCCTTTATGGTATGGAAAAACAGTTGGAAAGGGTCGACATAGCCTATCTTTGACCTGCTACCTCATATGAGATTGAATCGGTCGGGTCAGAAAGAGTTGGAGCAGAAGCCCTAGCTTTGGGAAAGACCGGATCAGAACATGAATTTCTGGGCATACTTAGTAGATGCAGATCTAGGTACTCTTTCTTCCTCATCTGAGGAATGGGCCAAGCCGATCCGTTGTTGGCTCAGAAAGTGCATTTGCTAGTTCGAAAGAAGCTGAATCCGGGTGCAAATGGGATTTCAAATTATTATTCTGTTTCGGAGCATGCTGCGCAGACTCAACTAGTATACCACCAGCTGATATGCTATAGTATACAACACAGCTGATCAGCGACAGATGAAGCTAATCTCTGCTTGAAGCGGATCAGCGAAATCAATAGCAATACAGCTGATATGCGACAACAGCACATTCTATGCCATCTTCCTTATACTATTGATTAAACCAAGCGATTCGTGTTCAATTGCACAAGTCATTCTAAGGAAGATTAGACTGGCATCTGCCTTAGCCCTGTCTCCCTCCCTAGCTAATTGAATACCAGCTTCCTCTTCTATTAGTATTATATGTCACTTCCTTGTCCTATTCTTTTAGTATGCATGGGGCTGTAGGTTGCTTTATTTGATCTTATCTGCTCACGAATGGTCTGCTTAAGCCAATAAGATCGAAAAGGCTATCTCCGAGTGGCAAGAAATAGTGCGGCACTTTCCTTCAAGCAGGAAGGATGCAAAGCAATCCAAGGGAAAGCTAGACCTCGAGTGAAGGAAGACGGGAGCCACTCTAGTGACCTTTGAAAAGGGTCCGTACTAACCTTACCAGTTATTACTGCCTAATGTCCAAACTGATTAGAGAGCTGTTGAATAAGCAAATCGGCTGTTTACAGTTACAGCAAACAGGAAATCAGAGCAGTCGTGTGGAAGGTCTTCCTTCTGCCTTTGCTTCCTCTTCTTAGCCTAGCCCCTTCCAGGTAAGGAGAAAGAAGTGAACAACAAAGGTCTATGCGAAATGGACAAAATCTTCTTCTCTATGTCACTAATCAGAGTCGGAGAGAAGGGAATGGATGTGCGTTGCTTTATTTTATCTTATCTGCTTCCTGGTGCTCTCCTTGACGAATAGAAGTGAAAGGCTCATAATCCTATGGACTAACTGGCCACGTGAAAGTTTGACTCAGAAAGAGTCATTAGTGCACATAATCGGCTTCATCCGATCTTATATACGCTATTTTCTGTGTCAAAGAGAACAAGGCGCAGCAAGAGCGCATTCGATGCTTCTGATTCAATTCCTGAAAACAGGGCATTCGTCGTAAGCCCTTTCCTTTTCATGTGCAGCCTAGTCTCTGTGCGTGGCTATCTTATACTATGAAAAGAGTGCGTTCGATGCATATTCCTCTCTAAAGTAAGGAGATCTAGCTTACCCGAATAAGCTGGCAAATGCGAAAGAACTTGGGAGAAAGAAAGATACACCGACGCTGTTGAATTCTCAATTTGACAATTGTTGAATTCCATATGCTGGGCTTCAGCGTCACCCAGAAAAAAACCTTATGAGGGTCGTAGTTTGTTTAGAACATAACTTAGTTATTATAACACAGGTTACCTGGGAAATAATATATGGAATTTGGGTGAGAATTTATCAACCTCCTAAACAAGGAATAGGTTCGACTTTTCTTTGTTTGAAGTAAAACATGGGATTAAGAAATCATTGGAGGATTTACCGATCAAAGAGGAACAAAAAAAAGATATCTCCCGGATCCTGGTAAGAAAGGGTTTAGCTAATGGAGATATTAACTCTTCCGGGAACCAGTAACGCGTAAACCATGTCAAACCAAGACCGATCAATATCCGAACGGAACGGATTCGAACTTCTATATTATATAAATTGTTTCCAATGCGATAATTATTTATATAAATATATAATTGATATATGATATAATAATTATATTATAAATATTTAATATTTTTTTTATTTTAAAGAGGATAAACTACACCGAAAGTTTGTTTTTTAAATTGAGACCTCGGTCATAAAAGACAGGATCCAATCGATCCAGCTAGAGAAAGTAGTACCCCATGTAGGTCCTCGAGTCTGCTACGAAGAAGAAGTAAAGCATGAATCTTTTGTTTTTTTTAAAGAAGATGTAGGTGATCCTTTCAGGAATATTTTTCGGTGCAAGTCTTGATTCAAAATTATTGTTTTGGGTGCCCTATCTTACCTTACCTTTTGGTAGAAAAGATACGTATATCAAAATCTGTGTAAGTAACGATTCAGCGGTCAAAAACCAATAAGTCATTAGTGGGTGGTCTAGAGTAGGATAAAGAGCAGCATCTAATGTAAAAAAAATGTGCTCATTTCTGAGGGAGATACTTTTAGTTTATCGTTTGTCACAAGATTGGACGGTCCTTGATCTTAACAAGGTAACAGGGCAAAGGAAGGAAGGTCTCAGGTTACATCAAGGTCTTTGCCGGTCTCGTCTCGCCGGCAGGAGCAGTCAAAGAGAGAAGGATAAACCCCATGGCTATTCTCAAGCCTTTCTACCTGAACAATTTGAAACATTTCCCATTTAGAGCTCTTCCTTAACCTTAAAATCAGGAAAAACGTTGATGTCCGTTAATTAAGGCTAGTTACACGAAGTGATTCTCCTTTATAGATTAGGGGGAAGCTTATTAGTAGGGGCGAAACGGCCTTAGCTGTCTGCTTTACTTACCGAAAGCAAGCAAGCTAGTCCAGGCAAGAAGGCAAGTCTATTTTTATATACCTTTTTCTACTTGAGTTCCCCTCAAGTTTATAAATCTTAAAGTCTGATTAAAAACTGGCTTATTTTAGGTAAAGGAGTAAGCTCTCAATCTATGAGTAGGCTTTAATCGTATAGTAAGCAAAACACTCGTTTATAAAAAGTATAACTAACCGTTGCTCAAGTACTCAGGCCCTTGCTTTCCTTTCTTCCTTCCTTTCGCTCTACACCTTACCTTGCACCGTACTTTGACCCCAGAGAAAAGACGGGGGGAATGAGACCAGGCCTTAGCCTTCAGCCTTCGAACTGAACAGCAGCATCAAAGCACTCAACTCAAACTTTCTCGATGGGATTGGATTCATCTTTCGTACACAAAACACTTTCCTTTTTCTCTGACAAGGTAGAAAGAAACCTAGGTTCGGTGTGCTTCGTCTGTAGTACTTGGACCTGGAACTGAGACCTTAGCGCAACTCGCCTTTTTCAAGGATTCGCCTTTTTGTTTGAGCCTATTTGGGATAAGCCATCTAACCGTTCATCAGACCCCTTCTAGGCTTTTGCTACTGATGGCATAATTCCGTCTACTTGGCTATGGCTTCTATCCGGTTACGCCGACTCCTTCTTTGAAACTTTTCCACGTGAATTGCTTAAATCGCTCAAGTGAAGCGGGAGGATTTCCTAAAGGCTCCGATCTCACTCACCTGTGAAAATCCGTTTAAGCTAAAAGCACCGGTTTTCCCCAACCTATAATCCCGCTAACTCCAACGACAGGCAAAGGCCAGCCCACAAGACGAAACGGGAGCAATTCTGCCTTTCTTGCGCCTGCCGTTAAATGAAAGTGAAATAGGAGACCTCAAGCTGCCATACTTGACTAGAACCGACTTCCTGACATTGGTTCGACCCCATGCGCTACGCCTTCGTGCTTCTTTGGTTTAGCTTCACCCAAGGGGAGCGAACAAAGTAAAAACAGTTCCGGAATGAGACACTTTTTTCGGATACCTTATAGAAGATTCCTACAGCAGCGGCAGACGCAGAGAAAAACTCGGACCGGGCTCTTGTCTTAGTTACTTGCCCTAACCCTTCAAATTGAAACAGAATCGGCCAAAGCTAACAACCGGGTATTTGATACAGCCCTGGAGAACTCGGAACTTGCTAGAGCTTTGAGATCCGAGGGCAGCGCGGGACTATAACTCCTAGCTTACTTAGAAGATAGAAACTCTAGCTACCCGAGCAGATAGATGACAGAAGAGGGATCTTTAGGGGAAAAAAATCAAAAAGAAAGTGTTCCCCCACCGAAAGATGAAGGCCGCTCCCCGGCGAAAGAAATAATGATGATGCATTTAGACTTGCTTAAGAGAGGAGTAATCTTTAATAGTAAGGGTGATGCATTTCTATAAATTGCTTATATGCATTAAAACTATATAAAATAGAAATACTTGAAAACCGTTAGCAGCAACTTCCCGCTTTGTTCGAGAAAGCCCTCTTGCAGATGAAGTGAAATGGATGGCATCGAATTAAAGGCTGTTGTCGCCTTGTCCGCCGTTCTCTTATCCGCTTGAATAAGCTCACTCTTGGTTAGCTATGAACAAGGAGTGAAGAATCGCTAAGGCCAATCATTCCCTAGTCTCTCCTATATCCTATAGCTATTCTAGCTGGGATATTCTCTCTATTAAAGCATATAGGAATCAAAAGGCGTCAGCTCAAAGTAGGAACCGCCCCTGCACATCCGAAGCGAGTGATCTTGCTAAACCCTTAGTTGCGCCCCTTTGGAAAAGCTAAATTATTGTATTCTTTCCTTGGCTTGGCTTGATAGGCTCAGCACGATATTACGGTTCTTAAGGCCCGACTCGGCATGGTTCACCCCTATTCTCTCAACAAAGCCTCTGCTCTTTTGGCTTGTTATAGTTCAAGCCCGGCTCCTATGGTCTATGATTGCTCTCCTTAAGACCTGACCGGTAGGAAAGACAGTCAGAGAATACCGGGTATTTGTCTACGTTTGCCGGGTATGAATAAGACTCTTTCGGATAAATGCCATTATTCCTAGCGCTCTCCTTATTAATAGAAAGAGATGCCACCTTCCTTATTATCAGCATAGAAAGAGAGGTGTCGGAGATATTTCATTCTTCCTAGTATTTTTTTGTATAATAGATGAGGTCTCTGCTAGAACCCATTTATGATTCCAGCCGAGAAGACTAGTAAAAGGAAGGATAGGATCGAGAAAGAATGAGAAAAAGAACTCTAGTCCCATCTCTTTCTGTTATGGAATTGGATAGTTACTCATATTCAATAGCAGGGGATTCTATAACAGCCGGATATGCCTATTTATGGTATACTGTAACTGCGGAGTTGCCCACTTCTGAAAGTAGCCCAGCCGAGAGTAAGATAGAGAAAAAAGTCCCCACATCTGATTCACGTGCAAAACCTTTTTGTCCAATTGCTTGAAGCCAGGGTATTATCTCGGCAAACAAGCATTCTATTCCGAAAGTGCGGATTCGAGAACAGCGGATTCAATAGCAATAGCTGTGGATTCTTTGTCCTATTCAACTATATGCAACCTAAGCAGCTACTTTTGTCCGTGCATATCTTAAATCATGCTTTTCACAAGTTCGGTACGCTATAGGGAAAGTTCTATTTGCTCTAAGCCCGCATTCTTCAACCTATGGGCATCCCCTTATCAAATATGCTAATCTACTCCCTGCGTTGATTGAATATAAAAGGCTTTTACGCGCCTAACTAATCGTCTTTCAAGAAATGTCTTCAGATAAGGTCTTTGGTTAGTGTATGATCCTGCGTGAGTCTATTTTTAGACGAGCTAACCGAAATATGCCCTTCGAAATCCTCCTTCACCCATTCCAATATAAAGCTGGGAATGGTCGGATCCCCTCTGTTTTGCTTGGTTGGTGGTAGCTAAAAGTTGGGTTTTGGTTCAGCTACTGGCTTAGCCGACATAGCGCACAAGTTGAGGCGTGAAGTGTATTTTTACTTTTAAGTATCCGGTTGCAATGGCAATGGTTGAGCGAACGGAAGGTTTCTGCGAAGATAACTGGGGGGATTTATTTGGTGTTCAGTCTGAGCAACGAAGTAGATGACTTCTTGATCATCCATCGTACTTTCGGGAAAATAACCAGTCCATAGATTAACATGGCAAGGACCTTTTTCGCTACTCAATGAGAGAATTGGCAGGCAAAGAGTTTCACTGCCTTTTCCTTCATGGCTTTATTTCAGTGGCTGGGATCTTTGACAATTGCCTATGTGAGGCTGCAGTCTTCTTGCCAAGGGAGCGGAATCTGGAGCAAGGTCTTATATTCTTCTACGGTTGGGGTCATGTTATAAAGCCCAAAGGGAAAGCATCAAAAAGCAGGGCTCTTAGCATAGGAACAGGCGTGGAACATTAAAAAAGCTATTATGACATATCTTTGAGCAAATGCTTCTTTCTCTACGGGGGCCATACTCCACCATAGTCCTTTTACCTGTAGACTGGGAATTCCACTTGGCTTTGCTCAAAGCTTACTCTGACTCCCTACTTTCCTTCAAGGCTTGAACCCGAGTTGCAGAGAATCAAGATTATCTTTCTTTTTGGCATCAATGCCCTTACTTCCTTCAGACTGGCCTGAGACTTCGGTCCCCGCCATGTAAACTTTGGGCCTAGAATCGATCCATGACCGCTAAACAAATCCTTTACCTCAACCGATCTTAGCTCGGACATGCCAACTGACTCCTTTCCCTGGGACAGCTAATCAAAACGAATACGGCTTGAATCCCTTATCTTTGAGACTCTATAAAGTCATAACTTCTGTCTATCTGCTGTAACAAATTCAGTCTCTCTCTCCTTCTCTTACCTACTTATTGAATGCACAAGATTGATTAGGAAGAGAGAAGACCCCCGCGTGCTGCGGCTCATGATCCTTCGTCTCAGTATTTTCAGGCGGGTCCATCGTCATTCCCTAGTTCATTTACTGGTAGCAGCTTCCAGCCAGGGAAGCAGGTGGAGCTACAAATAGGAGGATGAGGCATTCATAAGCTACATCTTCCTATGGCCTGGTTGATCGTTAATTGCCTGCATCTGCCTGGTCCAAAAATTCTTATATGGAACTATTGATTCAAAGAAAGAGACTGGTCATCCCTTAAGAGATGCCTAAAGGGCACAAAAGCAAAACAAGAGATAGAGCTGGGGTTAAAGATGGTACGGTTCCAGCTTTCCCGCTTTGATCAGGTGGCAGCTGTCGGGGTACTGGTAACTAGCGTGTGGTGCCTCTCTCTTCTTCTCTAACGGCTGTCAGTCTGCGTGGTCTTGAATAGTGGTTCCTCGGTTGCGTTGCCTTCAGGTCTCGATGCCGCATCTTCTGGTCTTGGTTCCTTTCGGACGTGCAGGTGGTTTTAGCGAAGCGTGCTTTGTTGGTTTAAAGAATCTCTCTCATAGGTTAGCTCTCTGGTAAGCGAATAAGGTAGTGCTAACTATCTTCTCTACATGAGAGCAAGGTTGCAGTACAAGTGCCCATAGCCGTTCTGTCTGTCTTAAAAACATATTCCTATTAGCTGCTCCTTCTGGGCCTCTGAGAGATATTACTTTCGCACTAGTAGTTTCATCATCTCTCTCGCTGCGTCAAAGCTGCTAGTCGAACTAAAGCCTTAATTACCGTTCAAGGCCCATAGCCAATAGGGCCACTGACTCTACCGGTCTGTCCCAAAGGTCGATAACATTTCATTTTTGTATACCACTACTATGGTGCCGATAGAATCACTACTCCTTCCGAACATGGTTGAATTCATTGGGGAATATTAAAAAAGAATTCCCCTTCGTTACCGTACGTTCTCAAAAAGGAAATCTCGAGTACAAGCCAAGGAGAAAGACTTCCATCTCAGGCATACCATCAATCCTACCATCCTATCATCAAGTATACCATCGACAGAGTCAGGAAAGGACAGGAAAAAGGCGCGCTAATGCCCTTTTTTTCAACTCTATCCCTTCTTGGTCCCTTATAACCAAGCTCATTTCCAGCTACCTATGAGCTCAGTTGAAACCGCTCTAGTTCTAGCTAATCAAACCCCATTCCTGGCGACAGTTCAAATGTAAGGCAAAAAGGGCATGGAGAATTGGTTCTTTACCCACGATAGAAAGGTAAGGCCTTTTCCGGAAAAGGTGCTTATGGCAGCCCTCAACGTAGGGCATTTTTTCGGTAGTATACTAGGTCAACATCTCAGTAAGAAATAATCCAGTAGTGAATAGAGAGTCCAGCTCTTGCTGACATGACTTCATCGAGAATCTTGAATCATGGAAAACTGCACTTTTTTTGGCAAATCTCATTACAAAAAATGGTACTTTCACCCCTTTGACCGGATGGGCTCCTGCTTTTCAGACTCTTTCTGAACAACCTTATTTTCTTCTAGAACATCTCTGAAGGGAAGTGGGAAAGTGATAGCACAGGCTGGTCATACAACTCGAGTTGGAAAGGATCTTCATGTGAATCCTAAAGATTGAGTGTTCGTTTGCCTAAAGTACTTTACCCAACCGGAGACTTCAGTGAACATTAGCGCTTTCACTTTTCATATCAATGATTGGAATTTTATTCCACGCAAAGCATTCTTACTTTTCAATATACGAAAGCGGTGATAAAGAGGAGGCCTCTAAGCATTGAAATATTATTCCGAGCGAAGAGCTTTCGGGCTCGGTATAAGACGACTCTCTCAATTCTATTCTATTCCTGCGTATGTTGGCGCCTAGCTGGTATGTCACGCTAAGGAGCTCTGGTCGAATGCTTTCTATCGATATTGAATGCCCAGTCCTTCTTAAATGACCAAGGCATGGCCAGCCAAAAGGAGAAGGGCTAGTTCCGTGCTATTATTTCAATCTTTGGCATGTAAAAGAGTAAATGGGTGCCGAGGGACAATGAAAACAGGAATTCTGCGGCCACATCTCTGTATAGAAAACAGGACTTTCGGGTCCTTTGTAGGTCCGACGATGTAATGCTTTCATTTTTCTACTAACTAGTAGGACGACCCTGCGCGATCTCTTTTGAGACGAGCGTTTTTGGGGCAGTACTCCCCCTTCCTGGAGCTAGGAAGACATTTTAGTAAAAAACATTCAAGTGGCATAGAGAGCCCCACTGAGGTGATGATTTGACTCCACTTCTAAATATCAGTTCGTTCGTGCTACACAAGACAAGGCAAAGACCTCTTTTTGAGGCGAAATCCCTTCCTCAAGGGCGGTGAGTGAAGAATAGTAAAGGAAGAATAAGTCGAAAGGGACTTACAAGCTTGAGTCCTATTTCTGTGGGTGATCATGGTGTGCCACGTAAAAGGACTAATTGAATGCTTTCTTATTTCTCTTTCGGTGGGAACCTTTCCTAATACATTGGGTGTGCCCGGGCACTGAATTCAATCTTTCCACAGGTACATAAAATAAATTCTTTTATCAGATTATTGAATCATTATATTCTAACGCGTCTTTTTTTAGGGGGTCTACATCCATTATGTGGCATAGGGGGGTTACGGACGAAACTGAATAGTTTACCACTTCTACGAATAGCTCGTCATGCTGCATCTCTTCCGAGACCAGGACTCTTGAAACTGACTTCTGCTCGTTCAATCAAGAAGTCCCTTACTTGACTCCCAAGACCGGATACGCAGCTAAGAAGAGAAAAAGAAAAAACTTATCCCTTGGACCACCTTATTTAGCTTTAGAGAAGACAGTGGCCATTAACTTAAGGAAAAAGTACCAAGTACTGTATGCGCCCCTTTAGAGTAAATACATAACAAAACTTAAGAAATGAAAAGTGAAAAATCCTATTCCTATTAACGAAATCCTATTTATGAAACCCCTGCAGGGCGATAACCTATCAACTGAATTCAAGCAACCGACATATGCTTTGATAAAGAATAATGTGCCCAAACCTAGGCTGTGACGCTTCCTGTTGAGTACACAATTAAGACTTTAAGTTCGTTTACACAGTACGAGAAAGACAATTATAAAGAATGGGACTAAGTCTTGAGCAACTTTTTTAGATTCTATTCTTTAATATAGCATCAACATGACAATAACATTACAAAGCGATATAGGCATTTATCCCATCCATCAACCGAGAAAGACACCTACGTTACACTAACAGGAGCGCGCTTCTTTATTCAAAACAAAAATACATTATGAAATGAACCCACATATAAAAGTGGGCTGGTCTGCTCATTATTTGTGTTCGTACATTTATTCATTATTGCAATACAAATAACACCTCCACTATACTAGTGATGGAGGGGATTCGCGCCGGATGGAACAAGGCGTTTTGAACCATATACTACTGTTGCTGGAATGAAACGCAGCCTCGGAACAGAATTATGCTGCTTGCTGGGCCCTGATGGTGGAACTGGCATTTTTTGGGGGAAGAAAGCGGCCCCCTTTTGCGGCAGAGTGGGCAGCATCGCTTTCCCTCGTGTAGCTATGATGCCATTCAGAAACAACACAAGAAGAAGAAAAATAAAAAGCAGTATTTCGCGGATTCTTGCCATCACTGGAAAACAAATTGAGCTGTAGGCATCAAGGTAAGGGACCGAGATTTTATACTGCTGCAGAAGCGGAATCGAAGGGGTTGGTTGAAAGGTAAGGATAGCATGATTGACTGGTTGCGGGTCCTTTGGATCATGGGCCACAGCTACTTGGGTAGAGACCGCTGAACTTGGACAGGCCGAGGCTATATGGGCTTAGGCCTTTTGATGGCTGTCATTTTCTGGGCTATTTGGAAGGGTTAACTAATTATGTATATAAGCAGTCAAACAAGATCGGATGGGCCTGACAAGCAGGCAATGGGAGTTCGAACCTCCCTCGATCTATTCTATGGTGAGTAAAGCGCGTCTTGCGAGTCAAGAGAGGGATCGGATCAAGATGCCGTGGGCCCTTCGCGCGCACCGACGCGCCTAGGGAGGCAACCTGTTCGACGTCAGAACCGATCTCTCAACTTGATGAGCGATCCGCGCTTGGAAGCAAAGTGGCTATAGCTTGCTGTACTTCGCGCGCAAGAAGAGCGA
>JAVXUM010000046.1:7231220-7250803 GCA_035590655.1 Pouteria glomerata
AGTTCCCACCCCCCCCCCCTTTCTTTTTTCAGCTATAATCCCAGGAAATTAAAGTTCAGTTATTTGATCAATGTCCTGCTTTATTGTCTATTAAAATGTTTCATTTTCTTAATTTGTTTTTGTCATTTTCTCTATTTCAATCACAATCTTTTGTTCATCCTCCCCAACAATTATGTCATTTCTGGTTCCCTTTTGTATTTATTTTGGTGCCTATATTTGGATCACTATATATATAGCATCCGACACATCTAGTTAGAAGAAAATTCTGTATTTTGATCGATATATAAACTCGTAGACCTCCAAGCTTTTTTCTTGATCAGTAGTGTCTCTTCGACGCACACTGGCCTACTGCCTTCTTGCGAATGAGGTGTTCTTTTCCAGCATTTGTGTGTTTGAAAGTAATGTCGTATCAAATTCCATCAGGATCATTATTTTTCTTGCCATCTGTCCCGTAGATTGTAACTTATTATTTCCAAGCATTTTTGCCAATTCTTTTTTCTTTTTTTGGTGTGTATGTGGTACATACACTTGCCTTCGTCTTTACATTGTGGAACTACTTTTCAGGTTAAACTAGAACAGGGTATTGAGATGTTGAACATATTCAAGGAATATAACGCGGGTACGTCAATCTTGGATGATTTTAGTTTTTATGATGATCGGGAGAAAAACTTGGTGGAAAGGAAGGCAAGACAGCGAACCAGCTTAAATAAAAATAATACTTCAGTTGCTGATGCATCAATCAATCAACTTTCTGACAGCTTTGCTGAAGTTCTGGAGTTGGAAGATGGTAAAAGAAGTAGCGAAAACTGAATAGAGACCAGCCGAGGGGCTGGCTTTGTGCATTTTCAACAGATGACAAAACTGTGTTAACATATTGACCTTTGGTAGAAAGGTAGAAGATAAGGACAGGAGTTTCAAGGTTGCTCGCTATACTTGGACATACTGCTGACATGTATACAGTCCCCGGCCATCTCCATGAGTCTCGACTGTAAACTAAGGATCTCTCTCTCTCTCTCTCTCTCTGTCTTCTGGTTCAATAGTTTGGAGCTTCTGGGGTGGTAATTGAGGTATCTTGTTGAGGCAGACAAGACTGCGTATGAAGATGAACCCGCCCCTCATTTGGTTTTATCTTCTGATTGTTTCTGTGGGTGGTATGACAAGTTTGTTTTTCTTTATTTATTTATTTATTTTATTTTATTTTGTTTTTGTTTTTGTTTAAATTTCGATCAACAACTGGCATTTACATTTAACAGAAATAGGACTCAGGTCTGCCCAGTTTGGGTGGGCAATTTGGTGTAACGTTAATGCAAAAGCATGGTTACAGAGATTTAGAAAAAGCGTGTCCATCATCTTTTGATTGTTTTTGAGTTAATTGTCTCATTATTCACTGCTTTTGGTTCATGTTCAAAAGCCTACCTAAAGAATTAATTTAAACGGAATTTACAAATGGTTTGGACGGGCTGGTGTTTTATTTATTATCTTAGTTGAAGAGAAAAGGGATTCCGAAATCTTGAGTGCATGTTCGGAACATTGATTTGTGAAAGGGAAAGAAAAATTTGGGAAAAATAAAATTAATAATTTTTGTATATTTAATCAAGTAAAAAGTAGAAGTTAAATTTTGTTAACAAATATTTATTTATTTTAATTGTATTTTTATAGTTTCATAAAAAAAATAAAGTGAATTTGATTTTTCAACTCATTTTGTATGCTTAATATATTTTTTTTTTTTCTATTTCTCCACAAATACATGTTCCACAAATAGTGGAAATGTTTTATTATTTATACTTGGAGAGGTGGCAATTGGAATTCATTATTTAGATAGAATACAATTATCGGATTTCCAATTTGTTGAAATACAATAATACAATGGAAGAACGATTGTGGGCGTTGCCCCCTTTTGCTTCTGTTGGATAGAGGAATACGATTGGCTAGAGCAATATAAGCTGTTCATCGAGTTTGATTTAATAAGACTTTTACGCCAGAAGTCTTAAACGAGTCAAGTTCATTATTTTTCACATCAAGATTTGAATCGTGTTTGAGCTATAAATTGTATTTAAATTTACTTTAATTTCATAATAAATTAATTTAGAATGAATTCAATGTTAACTGTGCCGAATACAGCTCAAATAATTACACAATCACCCAATTGTGGAAAAAGATAACCACAAGTGGACGTCCCCATAATAACTAAATCAAAGCTGACAAAACGAACAGATTTGAGACTTGAGTCATAATGAACTGCGAGTAAAAGAGAACGTTCAGATCCTGATAACCTGCAACACTTTTAACAGAAGAAAAGCAACAAAACAAAAGCAGGTTTTAACATAACATGAAAAAGGCATGTATAAATAAATACACATTAAATCTCCACTATTCCTACTAGTTCAGCAATATTAATCCGTACAATTCAAAAAAAAAAAAAAGAAAAAAACCAAAACAAACAGTTGTTATCACGACTTTCTCCCCTTTTTCTATCTGAAGAAGAAATTAAACCCTGATAGATACGCAAGGCTGACATAAAATCACCACTTTTTTTTTTTTTTTTGTTAATACCTTTTTTTCCCCTTCCATTCCAGTCTTTTGTGGTTACCAGTTTTTAATTACTCCTTTTTCTGCATCAATCAACAGTCATCGGTTGGCTCATGCAGCACCTAAAACGGGCTTTCCGAACAGTTGTCATTATCTCTGTCTGCGCATTCTCAAGCATCCTGACCACCTCGGTAAAGGGCGGCCTAACATCAGGATTAGCGTCCCAGCATCGAGTCATTATCTCACTGAGAACGGGCAAGCAATCGTTGGGAATGCTCGGTCGAACACCCTTGTTCACAACGGCAAACGCAGCCTGCACAGCTGTCATGTTCTGGAAGGGAAGCATTCCAGTGATAAGCTCCCACAGAACAATTCCAAAGCTATAAACATCTACTTTCTGCGTGTAAGGCCTGTGCTGGATCATCTCCCTGTATTACATACAAGTTATACATACACCCAAGTAAACACAGCCTTGAGAAAAAAATAATAACAAATAGATAAAACAGAGATGACTTTTCTTCTCTATCTGATGGAATAAATATGCAGCAAGAGAAAGTGTCGTCGGGAATATTATACGGACGCAATACATTAGAAGTGGAATTATCTTTTCTTCTGGTCCCTGGCAATGAGCCTTTTGTATCACAAAAGGGCAGTAACCATACCCATATGGGATAAATATTCTGCATTAAAGGCAGTTTTAGACTAACATTTCCTTATCACTTCCAAGCAAGTCTTTGCTCCATTGGCATCCATATGACTAGTCTACCAGAGAAACACCAAATTAATAAGCAGATTTATTTCCAACTTAATTATGTCAAATACCATTTTCGAAGAAGTAAATGTATATGGGTGGGTTCAAAAAATATGGCTTTTTTAAAGGATTGCATGATAATTAATAAATGGAGGTTCAGGTAAAATCACTGAAATTTAGTTTTCCTTTTCATCAGAATAAATGGAGTGGTGCCCCTGAGAAAATGGAAATCCTTCAGGATTAAAGTCGCAAAGTGTATTAGCTGAAATTAGTAAAATGTAAACACCTACGCTAGAGCCATTCCCTTAATGAAGCCCTGCAATATACATCAGTATTTTGTATACGCTTCCATCGTACATATATAATGCCCATCAGGAAAAATTAGGCCACCAGCGTGCCACCAATAACACTTTGCTATCCACCTTTAGTACTGCTGCAACTCTAGCAGTAAGGTATTGCTACTGCCACCACATCCCACACAGTCATACCATTTCAATATCAGGGGCGTTTGGAGGTACAATTTTTAGTAATTTTTAGTCAAAAATTGCTACTCGTAATTTTTAGTGTATTTGGTGAAACAAGTTGCAATTTTTAGCAACTTTTTACAACTTTTGGGTGTTTGGTAAAATTTTTAGCAACTTTTAGCAACTTCTGGATGGTTAGTAAAATTTTTAGCAATTTTTAATAACTTTTAGCAACTTTTGTGTGTAATAAAATTTTTAATAACTTTTAAATGGAGCAAATTATTGTAGCAAAGCAAAAAAATAACAGAAGTTTGTGTTTTACTAAACACCAACTTTGTGACGTTTTATAAATTTTTACACATTTTTGTGCTATCAAACGGAGCCATCGTATCATCTCTACAACAGACATGATTCCATCATTGGCACCGTGATAAGGACATAAATCTACAGATTTATTTCTTTTTATTATTATTTTATTTATTATTTGGACCTATTTGTTTTAAGCTTTATTAATATTGAGTTTATTTTATTAAAGGTTATTTGGACCAATTTATTTTGAGCCTTATTAGTATTGAGTTTAGTTTTATTAGGGGCCGTTTGTGTTTCAGTCCATAAATTTTAGAAGTTTATTATTTAAACCCTAATTAGGGTTAATAGGGGTATTATTGAATGAATGATATTGATTGATTTCTTGACGTCGGCAACAACTTAGCAGATCAATTTTAGTGAATTTCCGGTGACACCCAACTCCGGCAAACACCACCACCGGCGTCATCTCCCTCCAACTACCGGTCGGCGACTTCCTAGCGACCTTCCAATGACATCCAGAACTTTTTAAACCATATTTTTGCAGATTCCCAACCAATAGGACAGCCGACTATCTATTTAGATGCTTCAAAACTGGGCACTTCACATAGTTTGGAGCAAATATTTGGATTAAGGTACAATTCTCTCATTGTTAATTATGATAAATGCTTCTATCATATGAAAGTGTGAATTGCATAAATTTAAACTTAAACCTTATCCATTTGTTTTATTTACCCTAATTCTTAATTCCCTTTGAATTAGTTAATTGTTACCCATCTTTAAAAAAAATAAAATAAAAAACAAAAAAAATTCACCTATTGCTTGCCTAATTTATTTGTTGAGTTTCATTTATTAGACTCGTTGTTCCTATTTTAAGCATATTAGGATTTTATATTTTTATTACTCTTCCAGTTTTCTTTAATATCAACATTTGAAAAAACAAAAAAAATTGCTTCTGTCCTTTTACCATGAATTTTGAAAGTCAATTATATTGGAGTAATAAGGTAGGACTTCGATCTATTCATCAAACTTATGTCAAAGAACTACCTTATTTTAGTGGCATTGTCAATCCTTCTGAGTTTCTTGATTGGGAAGATGATGTTGAATACATTTTTGACTGTCATAACCTGTCTGATGACTAATGTATTCGTCTGGCCAAAACAAAATTGCAACAATTATGCTAAAAAGCATTGGCAAACAGTTGAGTTATACCACAACCCTGTTACTTGATGGGCCATGATGACAAATTTGAGCAATCGATTTGTTCCTAAAGTTTTATAGATAAGACATTATCTCAGTTAATGTGTCTTAAATAGGAACATTCTTCTGTTGATGAGTATTTTGATCAATTTAAAACTCTTAGGAATGGTCCAACTTTCAAAATAAACCTTGTGCCATCAGTAGATTTGTCCTTAGACTAAAGCCTTGCATCCGTGAGAAGGTTCAACGATACACACTCATAAGACCTTAAATGAAGCTTACTCCAAAGTTTTAGAGATTGAAAAATATTATGAATTTAAATCTTATGAGTCTATGTCAGAGTCAAAATGTCTTATACAAACCATTGAGTTGCAACGTTCATCCCCTGAACCTAACACTCCTATTGTTTCTGTTGACACTTGTGATTCTCTTATTAATTCTTCTCCTTTGACATTTGATCATGACGAGTCACCAAATTCTTAAAAAGTGTTTGAAATGGTTGAATTAGTTCCACCATCATCGTGTCTCAATTTTGTTAATTCATTTAAGGATATCATGAATAATGACCGTCGGGATTACATAGATTTTATTAATGGTGATGGTTACTTGTTTAGCCCATACTTGTTTGCCCTAATTATGAATGAGATTACAAGACATATTCAGGATGAGGTGCCGTAGAGTATGTTATTTGCAGATGTCATTGTTTTAGTATATGAGAAGAGAAGAGCGAATACTAAACTAGAATTGTATGGCGGGAAATGTTAAAGACAAAAAGATTGAAATTAAGTCGATGCAAGACAGAATATATAGAATGCAAGTTTAATCAAAATAGGATAACTAGTAGCACAGAAATAAGTTTGGGCATTCAAAAGATTGTAGAAAAAAAAAAATTTAGATACCTTGGATCTATGGTTCAACAGGATGGAAAGATTGATACTGATGTAAGTCACATGATTCAGGCAAGGTGAACCAAATAGAGGAGTGCTTCAGGTGTCTTGTGTGATCGAAAAATTCCCCTCAAGGTTAAAGGAAAGTATTATAAAGTAGTAGTAAAACCAGTGTTGTTATATGGATCAGAGTGTTGGACAATAAAGCATAATCATATTCAGAAAATGACAGTTACGGAGATGAGAATGCTAAGATGGATGTGCGAGATCACTAGGAAAGATAGGAATAGGAACAAGGAAATTAAAGGCAAAGTAAGAATAGCACTGATTGAAGATAAAATGAGAGAAAATCGACTAAAGTAGTTCGGTCATATTAAAAAGCGTCTAACGAAAGCACATGTTAAAAGGTGTGAAAGTATAAGGATTGCCAAGAGTAGGAGAGGGAGAGAGAGACCCAAGAGTAGTTGGAAAGTAACTATTAAACATGACTTTGCCTACATGTATTTAACGGAGGACATAGTGCTTAACAGATTTAATTGGCGTCGTCAATTCCACATAGCCGACCCACCTAGCGGGAAAAAGCTTAGTTTGGTTTGGTTTGATTTGATTTGCTGGTTACTTGTTTAGGGAATATTATTTAAACATTTCAAGAGCTTTACTTATTGACCTCATTAGTTGGGAGTTTTTGAGTTTATGTCCAAGTTCTTTCGCGAGATCATTCAATTGCATGAGTCCTCACTTATAGTGCATAACAAAGACGTTTTTGCATACATTTAATAGTTTTTCTTACAAGTTGTGTGTGGCACGTCTTACCACTAAACAAGTAACAGGTCTGTGGTATCATCACCCATTATTAAGTTTTCTTCCATTCATCCGTCTTTGAGGGATTCTAATTTGACAAGTTCAATTGCATTATCACTCATCATTTACTCTCAACCATGTATTCCAACTCTTTTTGATAATGCTAATATTAAATGAAAAATTAGATTGAGTAATAATTATTATAAATTTCCTATTGGCGTTCTTGATGGGAATAAAGACTTTAATGTGTGAAACTCAATGAAGATTTCCGCATTGCTTATTTACAATCCCATATCATCTTGTCAAAATTTGCATGCCAAATATATTAAACCATTGCATATCTTTTGTGATTCTATACCCAAAGCAATTGTTTTTACATTGCCTTGTGATATGAGTTTTGTTGTAATTTGCAATGAGAACTTGTTACCTTGTCGAGGCATCTTTAGACCTCAAATATTGTCTGCAGGTTATAACGATGTTTTTATGCCTGTCCCAATTCCTCCACCTCTTGAGCAGTTTCCATTTGTTATCAATGTTGAGGATCTCCTTTTTCTTTAACTCCGAAGATATCTTGTCAAGTAAAAAATGTGATTGGATATTATTGCGCAAGTTTTCAACTCGACAGAGTCGAGCTCTTATTAGTCCGGAAGAGTTGATGAGGATATAAATCTACAGATTTATTTTTTTATTATTATTTTATTTATTATTTGGACCAATTTGTTTTAGGCTTTATTAATATTGAGTTTATTTTATTAGAGATTATTTGGACCTATTTATTTTGAACCTTATTAGGAGCCTTTTGTGCTTCGGTCCATTGATTTTATAAGTTTATCATACTTTATAAGTTTATCATTTAAACCCTAATTAGGGTTAAGAAAAATATTATTGGATGAATGATATTGATTAATTTCTTATCCTTTACGGCTTCTTCTTCTTCTCTGCTTCTTCTAAGCTTTTCCTTCTAATCTTCTTTTCTTCTTCTCCTTCTTTATTTACTTGCTTTAATCGACATTGTTCAGCATCAACTTTACTACCAAACCAAACTAAACTAAGCCTTTTCCCACTAAGTAGGGTCGGTTATATGGATTTGAGGACGCCGATCAAATCTATTAAGGGTCTTTTCCTACTAGGTGGTCTGCATCAACTTTGGTATCAGAGCAAAATCTCGATCATTAAACATTCCCCAAATCA
This sequence comes from Pouteria glomerata, assembly GCA_035590655.1. Classification (NCBI taxonomy): domain Eukaryota; kingdom Viridiplantae; phylum Streptophyta; class Magnoliopsida; order Ericales; family Sapotaceae; genus Pouteria; species Pouteria glomerata. Next base: position 7,239,350 of record JAVXUM010000046.1, read on the forward strand.
GAATTGTATTCACTGTCGAAAGCCCCCAACCCCAACCCCAACCCCAACCCCAACCCCAACCACCATCATATTCCAAAACCCTAGCTACTATCATAGTCTAAAGTCCTAACCGCCATTGTAGTTCAAAACCGTAACCCTTCGCGTGATGTCAACAATAACTTAGCAGATCCACTTTAGTGAATTTCCGGTGACACCCAACTTTTGCAAACACTACCATTGGCATTACCTCCCTCCGGAAAGCTCTAGCGAAGCTCCGGTGACACTTCAGTACACTCCAAAATATTTTTCTAAGCCCCATTCAGCCAATTTTTGCAGATTCCAAATTGTCAGTATACTATCAGCTACTCATTCGAACAATAACCATGCAAACCCAAATAGAAACCTTACTGAAGCCATTCATGGCTGAACAAAGCCATTCAAAGGCCAGATGCGAGATTCGAGGAACGCTATTGGCCGAGCAATCCTATTCATCTCTACTCTAACTAAATATCGAATTCAATGCCAAACACAGCTTCAACTCCTTCATTTGGTACCTTTATCGATATTCCAAAAGTCATTGATGAAATGAACGTAGAATCCAATGACCACAACCTTGAAGTGAAGAAGAGAGCCTAATGATGATCAAATTGAACAGTTGATTTGAGTCTAATCCTGATGACTTTTATTTTTCATATGATGAAGATGATGACCAAATCGTGGATAAGCCACTTGATGAAATTTTTGCGACTACTGAAATTGCTGCTACTACTAAAGTCATTTCTCTTGATGAGACACAAATTTTCAGTGATATTACTGAGGTCCCTCTTAGTACCATCGGGTTGAATAGATGTCTAAAACCTATAGTACTTCTGTGGATTGTCTTTCCTACACCTAAACCTTTCCCACAAATTAGTGCATTTTTTGTTTTCTTTCAACACTAACAAGTTCTGTTTTTTGAATCACAGTACTTCTATCTCGGGAGACTTTGTGAAGACACTAAATCCCTATCACCCCTGACACGTGTCCATGAACGTTAAGAATGACTAGAACATCCTCTTTATTCGTGGCCCGACGATTAGAAGAGTATGCAAATTTTCAACTCGACGGAGTCGAGTTTTCTAAAGAGTGCAGAATGATGTGAAAGCCAAAAAAAAAAAATTAATTATTATTAGGATTTTATTTTATCAATATTAGATTTTATATTATGATTTTACATTATTTTATCAAAGATTTATTTTCTTTTAGGGAATATTTTATTTAGATTTATTTTAAGTAGGATTTATTAGGATATTTGATTTTTGCTTTATTTTTAGTAATCTTGAGGATGTATTAGTATACTTAAAGGCTTAAGATGATTAGAGTTGGACATATTGATGAATATCAAAAATTAAATTATTGAAACGTCCGTGGCTTGTTCTTCCTCCCCCTCTTCCGCTTTCTGCTCTCTCCTAAATTTCTTTTTTCTCTATTTTTCTTTCTTTACTTTATTCTATGTCATTCTGCATCACACCACTATGACGTCATTGCAATCAACTTTTCCCCGCAGCACCACCAAATAAAAAAAAAGAACCATAAAGCTAGTGTCACCTTTGCTCACCAAAAAAAAAAAAAAAAAAAGAAAGAATTCAACAAAAAGGAAACAATACTATTGCAGAAATATGAGTTCTTTTAACGAGCATCAATTACAACTAAATAATATCCCAGTGAGAGAAAATTAGGCCTTTTACTATAACACCGTTTGGTGCAAAACAAAATAATATAAAATTCTACAAATCTCTACAAACACAAATTATGAGACTATAAAATTTAAATTTTCTACTCACTGCATTAAGCACGAGACACTTTTACAATTTTACACAATTTTATACAACTCCAAACACACCCATGCCATCTTCCATCTTGCTTGGAAAAAGTCCAGTGCAACAAAATTATAGACACAATCTACCTATATTGATGTATATGATTAGATAGTCTTTAGCCTCTGCACTAAGTCATCTTCCATGTTGCTCGACACATCAAGAGTCAACATTCTAACATGCATGAATATGGACATGGGACACAGTCAAGCCAATACGCCAATTTTCAAAAGAGTCGAGAAACAACACAGGAGGTATACGTAAACAAATAATTATATATCTTTATATGTATACATGAAAATGATATTTATTTTTACATAACAAACATTTATATTACGTAACAAACATTATATTGCAATAATAATAAATCAATTTATATATCTTTATACGTATACATGAAAATGATATTTATTTATTTATTTTTACATAACAAACATTTATATTGCAATAAAATAAATCAATTTTCATACACATATTAGCAAGGGAAAGTGAGTACAAAGTCCTAATATCTATCTTTTAAGTTACATGACTTTCAAATATATAATGTTCCCTCACTGGGCACTTGACACTTAGACAAGGATATGTTAAATGTGTTCCATATATAAATGGATACACATACTTAGCAATTTAATTTTAGCACATAATTATGCATAAAACTTACAATTCATGCATGAAATACCATAATAACACCTTATAAATATCATACATATAAAATAAAATAATTATATTAAATATATGAATATTTTTATGTGTCCCAATATCATTTAATAAGACAATTAATGAATCCAACTCTTAAGCACATACCTATATTTGACACTCGTGCCCGAGTCCATGTAACATAGTCTATCTTCGAAAGCTATACTAAACAACCTTAAAACTTTTTAGAATTTCTAAAATTTAAATGTAGGATTAACAAGTATAAATTCATATTATTTTTATTTTTTTATTATTATTTGAATTCTTATTATTTCTAAAACTTCCGGGGTGTTTCATTTATTGTAAGTGATGAACACGTGTGTCCTTTAAGTGTCTAAAGAGAGTGTAATTCTAAAAAAAAAAAAAAAGTAATGGTACACATTCGGACAAATGCCCAATACGCATATGAGGAGTGTCCTTGACCGTCAGTGTCCCTTAGCATCCTCTTAGAAGTGCTTGTGCTTCTTAGTCCAATCGTAGCTGCCTCCAAGGATCAAAACAAGAAAACAAACTTGTTCACTAGATGCAAATGCTGCCATGAAGCTGGTGATAACCACGAACTACAAATAAAACCCCTTCAATCAAGCAATTGAAAAAATATTCCAAATTAACTCCTCTAAACCCTCCAAAATAGGATGGCTTCCACCTCAAGAACAAAAGGAAGATTCCACGATGGCAAAAAGAATTTCTACAAGCTAGATATCATGCTAGCACTAAGATTACTTTGTCAAAAAATTACTTGTACTAAATTGCCTCAAATTTTATTTATTTATTTATTTCAACAGTGAAATTACCTATAACCAATTAACATGTCTTGAAGCAAAAACCATCACACATAAAGTTGATCTTTTGGTACGAAAAGGAAAAAAGTGGTATGAGTCATTGTAGTGCTGCTAGATGAGGAAAAAAAAAATGGGGTGAGGGCCAGTAAGAGAATGAGGGAGGAACAGGGTAAATGAGCAAGCAAAGCATCAAAAAATTCTGACAACATGGAGGTGTAAGCAGCATACAATAGCTAATGGGAGTAGCAGATTCCCATCCACTGCGAAGAAAAAAATCCATCAAAGAAGTAAGACATTTTACTCAAACAAAGAAATCAGTACAGGCAAGCTCAAAACTTCCACCTTCCGTTTATGAGAGGTAGGACGAGGGAAGGAAAGAAATTCAAATGCGAATTTCTAAGTACCCCAAGAACTTCGCATATAATGAATAGCAACAATAGGATTTAAAAAATGATTTGAGCCGCTACATTTAGTCCAAGGTGTTGGGGTCCTAAATCCAAACCTTCTAACATTTGGAATTTTCACAAAATCTGTTTTAACCAATCTCACGACCAGATGGCCAAGCTAATTAACTCCATATGTTTCATAATGAATCACTACAAGCTACTCAATGGGTGAAGTTTTAGGAACAATAATGAGGAAAGAAAATTATAGGATTATTTATAAAACCACAAAGAAGCCAGCAGGAATATCATAAATTTGTTATTGAACAAATGGAAACGAGGAAAAGGATCAGGGACAAAAATAAAGTTTTCCTGGTATATTCACATAACACTGTTTGTGGAAACATTTATTTACTACTTGCATGATTTGTAGTTGTATTTCAGCATTATATTATATATATTGCGCAATTCTTCATCATAGGGAAATATAAATATTTTCACCATGTCACTTGTCACGAAGTTCAAAGAAAAATTCTTTGGGAAGTACTTTCTTTTGGATGGATGTACATAATGAAAACCTAGAAGCCTGAAGCAACAGTGATAGTAAACAAGGAGACGTAAGAGTTCTCAAATTAATCAAAATTAACATATGTTTGCATTTGCAATAAGATGTCAAAATTGAAGTGAATAATATGATGGGACCATGAACAATTCATGGATAACTTATTACTATATGCCAGATAATGAGAAGGAACATATAGTGGAACTATGGACGCACATAACTGTTAGGGCAAAACTTTTCTAAGGTTTACACGAACAGGATTGAATAAATAACCTGAAAAGCATAGAAAGTCATGATATAGAAATGATTCAAAATTACTTAAACAATTAGTTGCAAAATTACTAATCCTAGAACAACTGAAAAAGGACAATTAACAAAAATTAAAAATAAAATATTTAGGATGTAGTTCTTGCAAGACAAGCATTCTAGAAAAATATAATAACAGTAAATGATTCAATATAGAAGAAAGAACCAAGAGACTTACGGAGCCATCCAACGGTACGTTCCGGTCTCAGGTGTCATTCCTTCAGTCTGCACCTCAATACGAGCCACTCCAAAATCCGCAATCTTAATGGATTTGTCAGCAGAAATCAAAAGATTGTCAGACTTCAAATCCCGGTGGATCAAACCAAGCCCATGCACATACTCCATTCCCCTGGCGACATCCAAAGCCTGTTTGACTGCCAATTTCAAAGGCACAGATCGATTCTGCCGCTTTTGCAAAAACTGCCGAACTGAACCCCCCTTTGCATATTCAGTTACTATACACCATACCATTGGTTTACGACACCCACCAATAAACCGAACTATGTTTGGATGTTTTAATGTGGCCAGCATCATGACTTCCTGCTGAAACTGTTGCTCCATCAAGTGTGCCCTCTCTAAGTCATTCTCTGGCCTCTCCAAAAGCTTGATAGCAACATCCTCACCATTATAAGTTCCTTTGTAGAGTTTTCCAAAAGCTCCTTGTGCAAAAGCTTGCCCCATATTGAGCATCCTTAAATCAATTGTCCATTCATCAAAATTCTCAAGCCCCTCGGTAGGAACACGAGGATCCATTAGAGCTCGAGCCAATGCATCATCACTCAGACTATGTGAAACTTTTCCTCTATTACCACTATGTGCAACAAAGTCGCCGTTGTTAACACGCTTCAAGCCTTGGTGGTTTAAGATACGAGTGTGGGAATCATTTGATCCAACACTACTGTTACCAATGGACATTGCAATGGATCCCCCACCATTGCTCATCTGCAAGCTCCCAAAACTATCAATTGACATGTTGGATGCCTCACCAAGTTTATGGTAAAACCCTTGAGACAGATCATAATTATCGTGGTTGTTATTTATGCCAATAATTCCAGTAAATTTTTGTGCCTCCAACATTTTCACAGAAGAGGTAGTGCAATCTAAAAATTTTCCTTACTTGTTCAGCATCAGCATGTCCAAGGTCAACCCCCTTTTACAAAAAGCCTACATCCGAAACGATTCCACAAAAGTATTTCAACACTGCATTATCTGATTGAAAGACCTTTTTAAGAATCCATAAAACAATAATTGATTTTTGAATTAATGATCACATAAAACATTTGATCAACTAAAGGCATCAAAATTCCTCTTCAAATCAAAACTTCTGCTAAGCCATAATCCTACTTTTGGTTTCTCTAAAGCATATGGGAAATTACAACTAATTAATTATTAAGTCCAGGATTTTCATCATTTAGTACAATACAAAATAAAACTTCCAGTTAAGTGACAGCAACAATAACCTTCATGCTCAATCCAGGCAAAACTACCATTTCTAAGAAATCAAGAAACAGGGTAAATCAAATAAAGCAACAGGGAAAAAAAAAAGGTATGGCTGGAAATTCTCATTTCGCCTCTTCTCTTCCCCAGTGTTTTTATCTAAGATTAAATTGACAGCAGAAGTCATTTACATAAAATCACAACAGAGATTATCTTCATATACCCTGAATATCTAAAAAATAAAACCCTAATTTTTTATTTCCTCTGCGACATGCAAAGTTCCCTCGTTATAATCAGGCTAACAGTACGCATTTTCAGCACGAGTTCTCACAATCAAACCAAAACCCAAAAAATACCGACCGAAAATTTGAAACTTGGGCCCCAAAGAGCTGGAAAAAAGGATCTCTACGAGCTCAAAAACCGGAAATACAAACTACTGCATCAGATTCTCGCCAATTAAAGCCCAGAGTTGCCAAGAATCACAGAAAAACCACCAGAAAGCATACTGAAACCTATAAAATTCTAAAAAAATTAGTGATCTAACCCTAAAATTGGCGGATTAAAGGCAAAGTTACCTCGATCGAGAGAGCTAGACCGTGCGATTCCGATGGGCTAGACCTCAGAGACGATTGAACAACGTGGGCAGCGAGATCAATTCGCGAAAGCAAAGTAAATGCGGAGTTCTGGCCCCCTCTCCGTTGAAAGAACGCGGAAACGAAAACTTGTTGAGAGAGAGAGAGACGACGAAAGAACAATAACACCAACAATAAATGAATGAAAGAAAGAGCTGGTCTTCGTCTCTCGTTTCTCATTACTGAGGGAGGACGACCTTAGGTGTGATTAATCGCACAAAAGAACTGTACTAACTGTACACGTGGCCACTATCTATTCCTTGAATCATACGATGGAAGATTAGTTGAGCTAATGTTTCGTTTATGAACCGTTGGATCTCAATGCCCCGAGTTGTTATTGGACAATTATGAACTTTTTGGATACCGGAAGTCTTTTTCAAGTGGGTCCCACGAGGTCTTATTCAGAACCAATAAGGACGTGCCACCTTTTAGAAACCGTGGCGGGGCACGGGGTTTTAAAGGCAAGAGGTGAAGAACATTTGTTTAGGGGTGTTTATGGTTTGTTTGGGTCAAATCGAGAACTAAAGTTAAGAACCTGTTTGTAATGCCAAAACTGGTAAAAAAAAATTTTAAATATTTTAAAAATCTGTAAACCTCTTTAATATATTTTACCTATCTCATACTTTGTGAAATTTTTACAAATTTATATATATCTATGAATCTCAACAAATATTTATAAATCTCAATAAATTTTTTACTAACTCTAACAACACTTTCACAAATTCAATAATATTTTTACAAATTCCAAAAAATTTTCAACAATGTTCAAAATTTTTTAACATAAATATGTTCAAATAGACTTAAAAATCTATTCAAATGGATTTAAATTCAAAATTTATGATGCAAAAGTTAAAATATTTTTGCTGACGGCACTATTCATTTATGAAAAATGTAATTTAATGATTGAGTATTAAACAGTAGAAAGTTATCTAAACCACATTTTATATTATTTTTTCAGTACTCCAAACGCTCCCTAAAATGATAAATATATCTTCATAAATACCATTAGTTTTTGAGTATGAAAAAGGTAAAATTAACTTTTCAAATACAAAAAAACAAAAAGTTAATTTTTTTTTTTAAGCGAAGTTCTTGAGTTTTCAAACAAAATCTTAATCTTGAAATCAATTTATTTTTCATTATTATTTTTTCCTTTCTTGATAAATTCACACTAAAAAATGATAACCACAAACTCATGTAAGAGATAAGCACAAAAATTTATGACAATCGTGGGAATGATATCAAATTTAATTGCATATATCTTCATAAATAGAATGTTTTATTTATACACAAAAAAGAAACATAATAAGACACGAAACTAATGAATCATAGAAAAACTACACTGCATATTTTTGCAAAGGCCATCTAAGTCTTTCAAGAATTGTAATTTGGTTTAAGGTTATTGGGTAAATCAAATCAAATATATAAAATTCAAAGTACATCTTGGGAAAAGTAACTCTTACGTTCCCGCCAAATTAAAATTCAATCCTATAATGACATGTATCTTTATGTTATTTTATTCATGATACATTGAGTTTTAACTTATTATTTTATTTTGATATGACTGATTGATGTATAAGTTGACTCGATTGCCCAATTTTTAGTCTAGAATTAGTTATATTGGGTTTTGGGAGGTTCGATTGGCCTTGATTACGTTGTGCGCACCACGATAGGTTTTTTATGTGTATAACATAGAAGCGAGCATGGCATTCTAAGCGCACGTCATACCGCGTGCATATGCCATATCTTTGTCCATGCAATGCCTTGTTCAAATAGTGTCAGTATCAACTTGTTTTCTTTTTCTGGTTTGTTCAACTCGAATTAAATTTTACCACATGAGCTTACAACTAACCTACTACTTATCTATCGCCTATGTCGGCTCACTTTCTCCTTTCACTCTTCCTTCATGATGAAGGATAGTATGTTTACAACTAGATGTTATGGAAAAAGTTTTCTAAAAGTGAGAGAAGTGTGTGAGTGTTGAGAGTTGAGTGTTGTTTCAAAATTAGGTCTCCTTATTGATTCTATTGTAAAATTAATATTGTAAAAAATGGGATTTGAGTCTTGGTTTGGTGTTAGAGGCTTTAGTCTTACTCTCAGCTGAAACTTCGAGATACAACCACACACACATTCATAGATACACAGGGGTATAGAGGCATGCTAAGAGGGGAATAGGGGTAAGTTAGACACATAGGAAAAGAGATAAAGGTACTAAAAACCAAAGAACTAAGAAAAAACTTGTCATAAATGCTGACCTCGAACCCAAGTCATCTACATGCTTGTCCAAATGATGGGTCGTTTGAACACCCATCTGAATGCCAATCTGAAAAGACCCTAATCGTAAAAGAAGTTCTAAGTGCTTAGTTATACTCCTAATCGAGGTTAAAATCTAACCCACCTTAGCCAAAATTAACTCAACCACTAACCAAATCAACCAAACACGGCTTAAAATATCCCAAAATAACTCATACTCTGCAAGTATAATATAAAATATAAATATGAAAACCTTGATTTTTATACTGCTTCTATCATCTTGGCTAAGTCTCATGTACGGTACATGTTATTTAGCACATGCCTCACTTTGTAAGCTTCTAACCTACTAGATATAAGTGCCTTATTCCTATATAAATTTTGAGATTTTCAACCGTCGAGTAAAATGATATCCACTAGTTTTAGTACTTCTACACCTAAACTCAAAATTAATATATATATATATATAGATAAATTGTATATATCAATATCATAATAAATCATAATTTGTCTTTTATTATGTCCTTGTCCTATCATCCATTGTTGGCAATCACAACATATCATAATATACCATCAAACTATAATATGTTTAAAACATTATAAAAATTATTGAATCAAAAGTCTAAACACCAAAGGATATGATAAGCATTAGAGCTCCTCAATCATTTATATCACTACCAAGTAAAGAATCTCTACCTTAATCCAAGTGTTGAAGAAGAATAAAAGAGGATGGAGATAATAATGACAAGCAGTTGGATGAGGAAAATAAGATGGAGACCATAACTGATCTCTTAAATCCTTAGCCAAAATCCATCGAAAAACCAAATCACAGAGCCAAATCCACTCCCAGATCACACATTGAAACATTTGAATCCAAAATAACCAACTCATCTTTCAAACTTAGACACACACACCTTACTCTTTATATCTCTTTGGTTATAAAACACATACACATATAGAAACAATTATAAAATGAAAATAAAAAAAAGGCATGGAAAAGGAAATGATAATACTTGAATAAGAGAGGTGAGGGTAGGCTAGGCTTAAGTAGCATCTCTAGCAAGGAGAAACTCTCTCTTCAAAGAAGATGATAGCACGGAAAAAAACCAAGAAAAGAAAAACTAACACTAGAATACAAACCTAGGTAAGACCATGTGCATGAGAAAATGAGCTTTGTGCACAAAGTAAGCTCCAAGTCATCTCGTGCGCGTGAAAATGAGAATCTCATGCGCATGCCAAAAGTTTAAACATGTCACGTGCATGAGAAGCAAACAATCATGCGTATGGTAGAGGAAAGTTCTATAAAGTTATTCTAAATCCCAAATCAAACCCAATCACAACCTTAACTCAATCCTAATGAATAAAATGATAATTAAACTTAAAACGCATAATAATAATGACAAAATAAATAATTAAATAAAATCAAAATTTCGGGTCATTATAATTACCAATAATAAAAAACAATAATTACACAAACATTTAATCGCATAGCATGCAACAAAAGGCTCCATTATCCTTATATATTCTTAAACCTAGGCTCTGATAATAATGTATCATGCCACGAATTTTTATAAATCAGGAACGTATGCTAATCATATGCAAATCACACATACTCATAATCTGTAACCAACATCAGAGCCAAATCACAGTATCTAGAACAAAATTAAATATCTTAGTCACTAGGTAACCACTCTCCATACATAACTAGACTCAATCTCATACAAAAAACTTATTTATAAGTATAAAATGAATAGTATACAAAACCCAGCTCACCATATATGCTAATTCACAAAAAAGTGAAATAGACTATTCATGTCTTATAATTCGGGTATATGCAACATCTTTTGTATGGGAGTGAGTACTAAATCACGTGTTTTCATTATGCAACAGAACATATAATGATATTTTATCATACCACTATCATGAATCAATGATAAAATAATTGATAATCAATCAATAAAATGATAAAATCATATCGCTAATTTATTATATAAATTAATAAACAATAATTAAAACTCAACTGTAACTGTATATCAAAACACATGTGGTGTTAAGTACTATGAATAACCGATCTATACCAAACGGTTTTCAACCAAAATATACTATTCCTTACATATAGCAAAGGAACATAAAGGTGTTATCCCTCACAAAATAGTCAAAAAATATAATTATGCCACTTTTAGGTATCCACATTATTTTATAGATTTCTAATATATTAGAACAATAACCAAAATCTAGCATGAGTGTTGTAACCAAAATCTAGCATGAGTGTTGAGGCTTTCAATCATTGGGCATACATAATACCCACTATTTATTAATATCTCTCAACCAAAACTTAATCAGAAAACAATATTATAAAATTTATAACAAATTCATAATTCAAAATTTATATAAATGTTAACAATAAATAAATAAAACAATTTCTAATTTTTATTCGTAATTAATAAAAATTACCAAATATCATAGAATTTAAATAAATCAAAACTTCATAAATAAAAATAAGAGGGTGTTTGGAGGCTCCAAAAGTTGCAACTTGCAACTTTTGGAGTTTTGCAACTTTTGGAGTGTTTGGTG
>JAVXUM010000046.1:7257323-7267607 GCA_035590655.1 Pouteria glomerata
AGGGTATAATAAATGGGTTCTATTAGGTTTTGGTCGGGTCGGGTACCCGCATATACCCACGAAATTGCCATCCCTACTTTCAGGGGGCGCTGCCCCTTGCAACCCCCGCCAACTCATCGGCGAGCTGAGTAGCAGCTCGCTCACCGGGGAGCAAGACCCCCGACTACCCGGTTGTAGTGGCCATTAGTCGAACCCACAGAAGTATGAGCCAATCCCAACAGTATAATTCTCGCAATTTTGATTAGGTTACTCCAAAAAAAAAAAAAAAAAAAAAATTAAAACTTTGGGTTGAGTTCAATTTCTCGGAATCCCATTCTCCTATCCCCATGATATTTGTTTGTTAATCTTCCAAAAAAAAAAAAAAATAATAATAATAATAATGTATGAAAGTGTATTTCGCGGCAACTGTGCTCTTGTGATAAAAGTGTACTTTGATGGATTATTTCATTTGAAATATTTGGCCCGCAAAGAGTAACATCATTCCGACTTAATCTTCTTAAAAATAATTTTAATTTTGTAGCACTGCTCTTTACATATATAAACACTAAGCCAAACAAGTGCTTAATGCAAGTAGCTTAACCAGGAAAATGTAAAATTTATTGACAAAAATAAAATAAGTAAACAAAAGACCCCCCTAAAAAAAAAAAAAAAAAAAAAGAAAAAAGACAAGCTTGCACTTTGCTGCTTAGTTATTAAGTACTACTTAATTGCAGAGTGGAGACCATTCTTTGCCAGTAAGTACTACTTAAGGTTTGTGAGGTAAAAGCCGAATTGGAAGGCCCTTCTCGGGGACAGGCATGGGATTGACGACGATCTTCTCATCGGGGATCAACTTCTCCCACTTGAACCTCTTCACAAGGTTGTGCATGAACACTAGTATTTCCAATCGGGCGTACTCTTTCCCGGGGCACATCCTGGGTCCGCCTCCGAACGGGACGAACGTGTACGGAGCCGGGCCGGATCCCTCGAACCTCGACGGGTCGAACTTGTGTGGTTCGGGGAAATATTCTGGATTTTTATGGGTCGAGTGCGCACTCCAATATATCTGCATTCATGAGTGAAAAAATGGAAATTGTGAATATGCTCTCAACTAGTTACTCTTGATTTGTAGTATTCAAATGATATGTATTTATATCTATACTATTAATGTAAGAGAAATTAAATATTAATGCCAGAGTAATCATGCATATTGACGTCTTAACATTATCGTTTTTCAAAATTTATCACTAAAATGATGTGATAATTACATTAAAAGATAAAGTATATATTAGTGTCACAATTTTAAAAATGATAGTTGCATACTAGCTTACAATTAGAATGGGCAAATACTATGTGTGTATATCTTTTGTTAATTTTTTATTTTATTTACAAAAATAAAAAAATTATTTCCAATAATAAATAATGAGTAGTATTATTTAAAAGTATTTAAGTAGATAATAAGTACTTAATGGGTATTTAAATAAAACTGAAGAACATTATAAGAGTAGTAGGTGGTTAAAGAGCATATAAGGAAAATAAAAAATAAAAGAGTAAAATTACATAAATAACTTACAAAATTAAAAAATTATTTATATATCACTTTTAAATTGTGAGTGGTTATTGATAATTAAAAATTATTATGAAAAAAAATAAAAGTTTCACTCATTGGTTGTTTTCATGAATTTTATGACTTCGTAGTTACTATTGTCATTTATTTTATAAAAATATAGATGAATTTTGACACTAAATAATGGTAAAATAGCATTACTATTCATGTAGGATGAAGAAATGTAATTTTTTTTTTTTTTTTTTTTTTATTCGTATGCAATTTTTTTGAAGCATTTATTTTGCAATATTGTGAATAAGGTGGCTAAAAATTCTAAAAAATAAAACAAGAATCAAATTTGGATAAAAAAAATATTATTTAAGACCAAAAACTGACAAAATAGAAAAGCCTGATAACTTGCCAACTCAAAACATGTGCAGGTAATTGTTTAATTAAAAATTATTGTCTATTTAAGCAATTTCATTAATTTTTAATCCTTTAAAATTTTTTTAATACCTTTGACTTTTCTTTAAAAGAAAAAAAGAAAAAAGAAAAAAAGAAAAGGGTGTGCAAGTGAATGAATAATAAATGTCGAAGGAATATTAGAAATCCGATGCATGCAGTCGTGTGATTATTATAACTTCATTTTTTTTACCTTCCAGCCTCGGGGAATATAGAAGCCTTCGTACATGAAATCGGTCAACACGTCTCTGAAAGCTCCTTGGAGAGGAGGAGCAAGTCTCAAGACTTCGCAAGCTACGTTCCATGAGTACTTCATCTTCTGAATGTCGTCCCAATTCAACATTTCCCCCGGTGCCTTTGATTTCGCAATCTCCATTTGCTCTGTTGTTATGCATACATGGCAAAGGAAAATAATAAATTCAACACCTTCGTTCTTTTTTTAATTTAATTAAATATAAAAAAATAATAATTTTAAACACATATCATATTTATATAAATAATTTTACGATAAAAAATCCTCTCTTTTGTATGTATAAAAATTAACGAAGTTTTAGTTTATTTACAAAAGACTTTTTACTTTTCTTTTTATTATTTTGTTTTGTTTTGTTTTGTATGACTTTTTTTAATAAAATTAATTTATTAGAGGTTATAGTTTTTAGGTATTCATAAAAAATAAAAAATAAAAAAATAAAAAAAATAATTTCTCCATTATTTTTTATCTAATCGGATTGTTTTTACCCAAATAAACATGATTTTTTTTGATTCGTAACTAAAAGTTACAACTTTTTAGGAAAAAAAAATAAATTTTGATGAAAAAAATCTTATAATTAAGATGAAAAAATACTAAAAAAATCTATTTTTTTTTTAACCAAATGCAGCCTGGCTAAATTTCTAGATGGAAGAAACAAAAACAGTCCGCAAAATTTTTCCCATAATTAATTTCAGAAGAGGAGAAATTTTTTATTTTTTTACGAAACAATTTGGTATGGATTGATAGAAATATTGGTCGATACGATAGCCGTCAATTTTTCCGTACTTATTAGAGCTCATGTAGGCAATAGAAAAAATACTTAAAATATTAGAATTTAATTAACTTTCGAGTAAGTTTTTATACCCAAATTTATTTTTCTTTTTTTTTTTTTTTGGTATATGCTGTTTTTGTAAATTTTTTAATGAATGGTATACCTATGTATCCTTAAAATTAAAAAAAAAAAAATAAATTTGCTAAAAACGTAAATAGATCTAACCATGTAGAATAAAAAATTATGTTTCCAAACTAACCTTGTCGATTAGAATTGTTAAATGAATTAAATAATTTTAGTTCAGTTCATTAATTTTTATTCGAGATCAATTAGCTATAAACTTAAATTAAATTTTAACTTAATTTATAATTAGAGCTCGATTTGAATTTGGGATCGCAAGTTTAAATTTATATAAAATAAACAATCTACTCGAGACTGACTCATTAACAAGTAAATATAAATTTAATAAATTAGATTTAAGCAAATTTTTAACCTTAATATAAATTTTCAAAACAAATTAAACAACCAACTTCCCTTGATTTCATTCATTTGGGGCCTTTTGTTTGTGGAGGTATTTGGATGATAAAAAAATATAATAAAAATATAAAAAATTAATATAAAAATAATATGTAATAAAATTTAATTAAAAAAATTTTAATAATTTTTTATAATTTTTGATATTTCTTTTTTTAAAAAAAAATAAATAAAAAAAAAAAAGAAAAAACCCGAATTAAACTCAAATAATAAGCTGATAAAATACGTCTCTTACCACTTAAAGTGCTTACCACACCCTAATTTTTTATATTTCGAGTAGCACCAGCATGGTAAAAATTAAGAGAGGAAAAGAATAAGAAGGGAAAGCTTGCGTACCGTTATAAACTCCTTGGTAAACGTGAGGCAGCTCAGCAAGATACTTAACAACGAAAGCGCATGCAGAGCTTGCCGTGTCGTGGCCGCCGACCAACAACCCCAAGATCTTGTCGGCGATATCAGTCTCCTTCATGAACCTCCCATCCTCGTCGGAAGTCAACATCATGTGCGACAATATGTCCTGCGTCGGCGACGCCCTTCCCTCCCCCAAATCAACCTTCCTCTTCTTTATGATCCCAAGAAGCTCCTTCCTTACGAAGTTCGACGCGTTTATCGCTCGCCGGAACGGCGTCCCTGGCAAGTCCACCGGCAAGGTCAATAGCCCCTCAGCCAACAGGTTGAACCGGGTCAGTAACCGGTCCACCTCCTTCGGGTCGTCGACGCTGACGAAGATCCGGCTAGCGAGCCAGAACGTGAACCGCTTCGAGAGCGGGAACACAACGATCTCCTCCTTGTTCTCCCAGTCGGCGGCGAAGTGTCGGTTAGCGATCGAGTCCATGATGCCGATGTATCGTTGGAGGGCTTCGGGCTTGAAGAAGTTCGGGAGCATCTTCCTCATTTTGATGGCTTCTTCCTTGGAGGAGGTCTGATTCGAAGAAGGGAAGACTTTGTTGACGGAGGTGGGCCACCACGCCTGAACCAGCTTGTTCTCGTTCGAGAACAAGAACTTGTGAGCCGGAGCTCCGCAAAAGACAATGGTCTGTTCCCTCATGAGATTAGTCTTGTAAATATAGGAGGAGTACTTGGCTATTCGGTCGAATATGAACTTTTCCGGGTGACCCTTCCAGCCGTCGGCGAGGTACTGGAGGGTCTCGCCGACGACCGGCCACCCATATTTTCCCGGGGGGAGTTTGGCGGTGGAGTTGTTTTTGTAGAGGAGGGAGAAGTGGAGGGAGATGAAGACTAGGAGGACGAATAGGCAGAGAAGAGAGGCGTAAAAGAGCTCCATGCCCTTTGAAATGCCCCTAGTTTGGGAGGAAAGAAGCAAGGAAGGGAATGCAATGGGCGGGAGTCGGGTGCAAGGTAGAGAGCATATAGACGGCAGATTTATAGGCACACAGGCTTTGTGAGCTAGCTGGTCAACTTCGGGTGGCTTGGGTGGCAGTAGTGAATAGGAAGTTAACACTAGGGGTGGGAAAAATACTCGATTGACGCGACATTTATCTAAATTAGGGAGTGTTTGGTTCTGAAAAAATAAAATATCAAAAATATATTAATTTTTTTAAATATCACTTTTATATTAATTTTTTATTTTATTTTGCCATTTAAACAGAGCCTTAATTTAATCCAGTTTATTTAATTAGATCAGATTTGTTATGCTTCATCAAGGGTTCAATTTGACTCTAAGATTAAATATTGTCAACTTAATTAGTTCGACAATCGACCTAAGTAAGGATCCAGCATTTTTTTTTATTTAAACTTAATTTTGCATGTATATTTTTTTTTATATAAAATAAAGTATTGCATTAAATAACCCAACTAATTCTATGATAATTGCAATGTGTTGGTTTGATCTTAAAAGATATGATTGATTTAGTTTCACATCAAAAATTTAAAATTGATAAAGATTGAGTTAGTTTTGTTTGTAAAAGTAAACTCGAAGATAACCGGTGCACAACCCTAATAGATACTTTAGAGGGCAAAAACTATCCACGTACGTGGATTTATTTGGGTTGTGTAGTTGTATCTCGTGTCTTTATCTTCCATCAATTTTTGGAGGTGGTTTGTTGAGTTATATATATTTAACAGAAAAAAAACAAAATAGAAAAAATGCAAGAACCCAATCATTCTATATATTTTGCCTACGTGCATTAATAACTGGTTTGGTATCAAACATTTAGTACTTCATTCGACCAAACTGTCCATTTTTAACTTTTGCATTTAATTTTTAATTTTTATTATTTATTTTTTGTAAAAAATAAAAACTTAAAAATATTTGTATATATTTGGTAGCAATAACTATAGTTTGATAGTTATAGAGGTGGGAGCATTACTTGTGGTTATGGGTGACGACTAACTGGTAGTAGTCAAAGGTAGACGAAGCTGGTTGATGGCAGAAGTGGGGATCGATTGGCGGAAGTTGGAGTGGATGGCAGTCCGTAATGACTAGAGGTGAAATGGCGACCAATGGTAGAGGTTAGCGACTTGTCAGCGATAGTCAAAGGTGGGTGGCAGTTTATTGGCGATAGTTGGAGGAGTGCAGCAAGCGGTGCCAGGGGTAAGTGGAGCTAATGGCTGGCCATCAGTGTTCAAATTAAGGTGGTGACAATTAGTGATAGTTGGAGATGAGTGATGACAGGTGGTTAGTGACGGAGAAGGTGGCCTAGCAACAATAGGTGGAGGTTAGTAGTGGGTGATAGTTGTAACTAGTGGTGGTGATGGTTGTGGAGAAAAATAAAAACTTCAAAAAATATTTTTTTATGTTTTCATAATTTTTAAAAATTTTAAAAATTATTTTTTAGTTTTTTAAAGAATCAAAAAGTTGAAAACAAATTACAAAACATATTTTCGTGTTTAGTTTTCAAAAAAAAATCAAAATGCAAATTAAAAACCGAAAATTTTGTCAAACTTGACCTTCTAATTGACGCAATAAATATTGAGTTAAATACACTTAATACCCTACAAAAAAATTCTCACTTTAGAATCTTATTTCTAAATTGTAACAATTAACTTCTGAAAACTATCCATAATGTGATTACATACTATTCACAATAAGAGATGAATATTGTGATGTGGAATTTGTATAAATTCTTCTAACAATAACGAATATTTGCAAGTAAACAAAGCATAAAAACAATCATACAAGAACAGAAGAGATTTATGTGGTTCAACAAAGTTTCTATGTCAACGAGTTTAGTATATCTGGTTTTCATTAGCAAATCTTTAATAATGGAGCAAAAATTACAAATAGAAGAAAGAACCTTGAAAAAATTCTTCAATTTAATATTCATTTTTCTTTCAACCAAACCCTAGAAAATTTTAATTTGAACTTAGGATAAGTGTACAGTACATCCCTATGCATAGAAGATGAAAATTTAGCTTAAAAAAAAAAAAACTCTAAAATAGCTATAATGAAATTGGAAAAGCATCGCTCATTGGGACAAGCTTCCATAGTGAGATTCCCAACATTGTTGTGAAGTTCGTGTAGTTCTCAACAATATAATGACATTCAGACACTTAGACATGCTTAACTTATTTTGTGGAGCACGACTTGCTCTACACAGGCATCTACCATTTTGCTAGAGCTATAGTTAAATGTGTATGAACCATAATTTTAATAATCTCCATCGGGTTAGAAGGGACTGAATTGTAAAAATTCACTTTAGCTACTAAAGAGCATTGGTTAAGGGTCTTGATTTTTTTTTTTTTAAATGATTCAATAGTTCTAATTTCATTTAATTAAAATTAATTTTAAAATAAAAGTGAAAGTCAAAAAGAATTTTTTTACCCCTTCTTGTCCAACTCCAGAAACCTAACCTAGAACTCATTAGTTTTTTTCTGAATGATTGTTTTGACAATTGTTCTATTTTGGGAGGTTCTATCCTCACCGCAGACAGAGACAACACCAGCACAGGTGTTTGAACCGAAGACTCCGTAGTGGCAAAAGAAGCGGTGGTCGATTTTTGGTTGGGTGGCAAAGAGGTGGTCGAGATGATAAATTTGGATGCGTGGTGCGAGGTGATGGTCATTATCTAAGAAAGAAGGAGTTGTGGAAAAGTAGATTTTCCTCACAACTGTTCCACTTTTGAAGGCTTTATCCTCACTGCAAACGGTAGTACTTGTTAGGGCGTCTGAACCAGAGACTCTATGGCAGCGACAAAAGTAACGGTGGCCAACTTTGGGGTAGAAGGTGAAAGGGTGGTAGAGGAGCTAGATTTGAAGGGGTGGAACGAAGTAGTGGTCATCACTTCAAAAAGGCAGTGTCGGTGGAGGACTAGAGAGAGTTGTTGAGCCAGTCAGGACTGCGCTCTTGACCATCTTAATCTCGCTAAGAATAATTGTAGAGAGAACAATTGTGGAGAAAGCAAGTGCTAAGGTTTTTAGACTAAGACGAGAAGGGCGAATTAGTCTTTTGGACTTTTATTTTATTTTAAAATCAATTTTAATCAAGTTGAATCAGGATTATTAGATCATTTAAAAAAAATTAGAACCTTTAATCAATGCACTTTAGTTGTTGAATTATATTTTTGCATTTTAACCCTCTAAAACTCATCTCTACCGTGACGAATGCTCACTTCTTATGAAACTAAATATTAGTAACTCCACCTTAAATATCATATGTTGGTAGCAATACTTGAACTTATTTATGGTTAAAGGCTTTATCGATATGTCTATAGTGTTGTCCAAACTGTGAACTTTTTTTTAGCATAAGTTCATGTGAAGACGCTAATTTTTGAATGTTGTAAAACCTGGCATATATGTGTTTGGTCCTCGTATGATGCAAATGGCTCTTCACCGAATGAATGACACTCTTACTATCATAATGTATATCAACTCTATAATGCCCAATATTTATATTTGACTATTTCTGTGTTATATTAGACCAATAAAATATTTAGACCGAGATTGAGTCTATTTGGTTGAGTTTATTTTATTTTTCCTAGATTAAGTTTGGCTCAAAGTGGCATTGGGTAGTATGATTGGGCTAAAGGCCCAACAGCTTTTCCTTATTTTATTTCTTTCTTTATTTTCCTTCATCTCTCATTTTTCTTTCTTTCATGTGAGTTTTGGGTGTTTTTAGAAGAACGAGAAAGAGAAAGAGAGAGAGAGAAGAGAGAGAGTAGAGAGATAAAGTGAATTTTAGGAATGGAGGCTGGCGGATCAAGTAGTAATCAATGCCGTAAAAGTTGTGGTGGTGTTCGTTTCGTGTGATTTTGCTCGAAGTAAGAGAAATGAACACTGAAAGTTTAGGAGTCAAAACTAAAATCTTTTCATATTTTTTTTTCTTCAAATTTGAGGTAAGTAGGACTTATATTTGTATTCTAGATGTTATTAGGAGGATTTTGATATGTTATTTGCTTGATTTGGTTAAGTTTAAAGATTTAGATTTATATATGTGTATATATATGCATATACATGTTGAAACTTCACATTTCTTGAGTTAAAATTGAAATACATATTGTAGAATTCATTATTTAGATATTGTGATGTACATATATGTTGGTATTGTTAAGTATTAGACTTAAGTTGGTTAGTTTGGACCCAAGAATGGCCAAGAAAAAGATGGCACACGCTTTATGAAAATTTACACAAATAAGTGGGCCGGGGTCGACCTTAACCCAATAACGAGTTGACTTATTCTGGGCAGTGTGTAAACTTTATATTAAACACATGGTTCGGGTTGACCCCAACCCCTAAAAGGGTCGACCCCACTTTAGCAGATTGTTATTTAAAGTTTAGAAAGTGGTTGGGGTCGACCCTAGCGGGGTCAGAGTCGACCCCTTGTAGTAAAACATTATGCATAACTAAAATTGTCATCTAATTTTTGCTAACGTAGAAATCATTTGAATTATATGAGATCTAATTGATGATTGGATATATCATGCCTTGGTTAACATTGAGAATTATTATGCATGAATGATCATATCATGTATATTAGGTTGGGGTGATCTCATTTGGTTATGAATTGAGTATGCACGTTAGCCGAGAGTGCTATTGTGATATTGTTGATGTACTGAGGCACGAGTTATATATATAAATGGGAACCATGATTTTAAAAAAAATATGATCAAATGAGTTTTTGACAATATCGGATGATTCTTAGTCGATATGTATGACTAGAGATTGGTCATTTAGAGTTAGGAAGTTAATCAAGAGATATGTTATGATCATGAGATTTTCTCTGGACTGTAGTAGAATTCTACTTGAGCTAAGTAAAGGTTTGACTAAGAGTGTAACTTGATTCCTCAAGAGAAGGCCAGGGAGTATAACTCAGTTTACTTGAATCTTACACCTGTGGGAGTGTAAGTTAGTTCCTTACTCGTGATATATATTGAAATATATATTCACCGTAAATATAAACAGTGCCGTTGATGATCCCGCATCATTTACTATCACCTATCTTAGGAAAAAATTGAGGGTAGAAGGAGATTAGAGAATACATTGACTATTGCATTTCATGATATGTGCATAGTTTGGTGAAGATTATTGTGAATAGTATTATATGTGGTTA
Organism: Pouteria glomerata; assembly: GCA_035590655.1. Taxonomy (NCBI): domain Eukaryota; kingdom Viridiplantae; phylum Streptophyta; class Magnoliopsida; order Ericales; family Sapotaceae; genus Pouteria; species Pouteria glomerata. The sequence continues at coordinate 7,267,375 of JAVXUM010000046.1, forward strand.
TTATTCACTCATGCACATCTGTATAGTCTTACCTACTAGGAAGTGTGCTTATTCCATTTATATTTTAGATGATTCGACAAGATCAGAGGGTAGCCACTTGGAGCTGAGTTGAGATTGATGGATCAATTTATTATGTTATTTTATTTATGTTTGAATTATTATATTTTTATTTGTGCAATCCGAGGTATGGTTCCCAGACTCATTTACATCTGAGACTATTATTATTATGTTAT
>JAVXUM010000046.1:7275371-7289975 GCA_035590655.1 Pouteria glomerata
AGACTTGATCTTTGTCTTTAAATCAAACACTTGTCAGTTTAATCCATTTTAACTTAGGATTTTGAATGTAATTGCTATTAAAAAAAACTCTACAAAGCTAAAAGAATTTATTAGAATAATGCATGATTCTACACTAAAATGTAAAGTTTGTAATTACACTTTTCAAGTGTAATAAGAGCAATTTAAAACAAAGCCAAAGAATTATAAATAATATAAATTACAACATGGTTTGGCCACAACTATACTCTAAAATAATTATAATATAACATTTTGGTTCAACATGCCTATTTAATCTAATCGAAGAAGAATAATATAATTATATGACGCCTCAACTCACGAAGATATCAAATAATACAATAAATATCTTAACAAAATATAACATAACAAAATGAAATAAAAGAGGACTATTGTCCTTGACTGAAAATCACGACTTGGGACTCAATTCCAGAATTTGAAATAGAAACGGTGAGGAAATGAGTATCAAACTATGTGTGCTCACTTCAAATGCAAGTATGCATATCATATCACTAACCATAATAATATTTTGTTTTTCGATAATTTAACCATAATAATGTTACTCAACCAAAATGTCATACTCAGCATAAATATCACAGGTTTATTATTTATCATCCTCCACCTAATATCAAGTCATAATTCCTTCGTTATACTCATTTCATTATCATTTTTTTTTATCAACCTATGCTATCTAATAATTACACTCAAGAGCTAACAAGGTGTTTCTATGTAGGGAGTAACCTTGTGCTATATAGTCATTTTTTTTTTTTTTTTTTGTAATTTATATAGCTGTTTTTTCAGTTCTTTTATTTTTATTTCTTTCCAAAACAGAGTTTAATTTTTCGGTGGTTCAATTGCTGTCAACGGTGAGCATAAAGAATGCCAAAAAAAAAAAAGGTTGTAACCTTGATTAAGTGTGTTGGTTCATACATAACTAAGTTTCTCGTTTGAGTTTCAGCCACTCTTTCCGTTCCTATATAGTGTATTTATATGTGATATAAAAATTATAACCTAAGTCGATTTATAGAAGGGGAAGATTCAAGCATGGAAGCATGACTGCATATGACCACGCATTAATGGGGTGGATTCAGGATTTTTGTTAGCTATGAAAAAAATATTTAGAAATTAATTGACTATAAAAAAAATAATATTTTTGCAATATTCATTTAGCTTTTCTTTATTTATTTTTAAATAGAATCTAAGTCTAAAAATTACTAAACTCATTGTGTTACTTTAGGACTTATTAGGTAATGTTACCATTTTTCTGTTTATATTCTTTGATTTCTATTTTCTATTGTCATCTTTTTAAATGAAAACTAAAATTGCTATTAAATATGCTATTTTGTTTATAATTATTAATTTTTATTTAATAAAATATTTAATTTTATTAAAATTTTTAAAATTTACTAAAATTAATAAAATACATTTCATATTAAATTAATTAAATTATTTACTAAATTGATTATTTTTTAATTATATTATATTATTTATTAAATTAATTGTACTAATAATTAATTTAATTAAATGATTTTAGTTATATTATCTATTAAAAACAATTTAATCCAATGAAAATAAAATATATTAAATAAAATTTAATTATATTATTTATTAAAAAATATTAAATATTAATATAATATATTTCATATTAAAATACATTTCATTTTGATTTAATTAGTTAATATATATAACCCCCCTCCAATATGCACACTTGCTTCAATCATGTTGGTATAAGAAATATTTAGAAACGTGCCAACTTTTCGAGCATTTTGGTGCTGAGTAAAAAAGGCATTGATCTATTATATTCTCAACCATAATAATTGGGCCCCATCAACAAGTGAAGCATTGAATAGTGAATATAGTTCATTTATTACCTTCTAGTTCATTTATTACGATTCTTTTTATTTAATTAGTTTTTCATTATATATGTGAACGAATGAGAAATTTAGACATTTTTTGTGTCTAAATCACACTCACTAACCTGATTCTTGTCTCACACATATTTAATGTTACGTGATGACCATTTAATGCAAAACGAGTTGTCATATAAGTCAGCACTCCAAGTGGGAAGGTAATGATTTACTCTAGTTATTTCTATATTAATTTACTCCCACTATCATATTATAAATAAAGCACTTATTTTTAAATTCAGGTATGTTCATTATTGTCCACAGATTACTTTATACTTTTCATTCATTATTCTCTAAAGTCTCTACTAACGTAAGTATCGGAGGAATTGTGGTCAGGAATCTTTCTCGACCCCTTTCTCCTCTGACTTCGTTTCCTTTACAGGCTTGATTTCATTCTCTTTTTGTAGATGTGATGAACATGCTCGGTGATAATTTTTTGTTGCTGAACAAATCTTGACCATACTATTACCATCTTCCACATAGGCGGCGCCGTATGGAGGCAAGGGGCCAAGTAACCCCCTCAATTTTTGACACAAAATTATCAAAATACCCTTAGTATTTTAGTTTTATTAAAAAATTAAAATTAATTCAAAATTGTTTAACATAAAAGTAATTTATAAGAATCAAAATCAATTATTTTTTTGTAAAATAAAGTGCATTTTTTTACTATACTAATGAATACTTTTAAGCATAATATTAATAAATATAACATACAACGTAATAATAAATTCTATAAATAATAAAATTAATAATAATAATAATTTTTTTTAGTGACGAGAAACATCTTTATTAAATTTCAAGTAATCTTAAAAGGGTCAATTGAATCATTGAACTGTGAAAAGTATATTTATTACTTTAATATTTAAGGATAATTTTCTATTTTCCTAAAAGTAATGTAATTTTTATCCTACTCGTAATTCCGATATAACTCATTATTTTTTTTTAGGTCTTCGGTGCCCTCTTAATCAAAATTCTGGGTCCGTCTTCCAACGCGACTAATGATGGTAGAGTAAATGCTATTCTAAATAATTTAATAAAATATATTTAATTTTAATTACTTCTGGTACGTGAAAGTCTGCAGCCGCCACCCCGTAATGAGGTGCGCAGAGGGCGAAGCACGCTCCAGGACCTTAGCCGGCAAAAAACCCTAAAGAGTAAACCAGCCTAAGCAAGCCCTGGCTGACCGGCTCGACCGAGTGGAGGTCAATAAGAGCCCGCAAACGCGGTAACCCACCCCCGAAGGGGAGTCGAACTCGGGAGCTCATGACCCAAACTCTTAAGGCGCACCCGACTTCTACCCGACCACCCCCGAATGGGCTAATTTTAATTACTTGACGAGTCAATTAACTGTCCTCAAAGGCAACTCTCGCAAAATTCCACTCAAACAATATTATAAATCTACAAACCAATCTTAATTGGAGATTGCCTCTGGTGGTTGTTGAGGTCAAGCTTTTAAGTATTCTTTTACGGAGGCTATAAATTAACTATGTGCAGGTCAAGATTCCAGCTCACTCAGTTCCATTATGGAGGCTGTAAGCCTTTCAGATCCGGATTATATGACAATTTCCCAGTATGATAACATTGACTATGTTGTATGGTTTCATATTATTCGTTGAATCATTAATTACAAATGTCTACTCAATTTGTAAAAAAGTCGAATAAAAGTAGGGTCAACTCAGATCCAAGCCCGAAAGTGTTTGCATCCGTCTATTCGGTTCGGGTTTTTTTTTAGCTTCAATCAAATCGAAAATTGAAATAATTTTGATTTACAAAAAATAAAACTAAATTATAATTAATTTTTTTATAAAAAAATACCATCAAAATAATATGACAGTGACACTTGTTTGACAAGAGATTTTCTTTAGAGTAGTTAACTTGAAGGTAAAAAAAAAAAAAAAGATTACTGGAGTGAACTTTATAATATTAACAATTAAGAGGATATTGCATTGTTTTTTAGTATGTTTGGATAGTAAGGTGTAACATTCAACATGTAATAATTATAATTAATTTAATTGGGTGTAATAATTTATCTGTATAATTTAATTATATTTCGTTTGTAGGGGTAAATTCTGAATTTTCATTGAGGGGGACGCCAAGTATATGTAAAAAGAGGATAACGAGTTATATCGAGATTGTAGATGAGAAACAATGTTACTCTTTAGATATATATAAAATTAATATTAGACATTAAATCAGTAAATATACTTTTTACAATTTAATAGTTTAGCTGATCATTTTACCAAAATTTGATATTTAATGAAAATGTCTCCCGTTAATAAAAAATAATTATTGTTGAGCTTAATTATTTATAAAATTTATTATGTTGTATTTTTTAATGTTATACAAAAAAAGTATTCAATAGTTAAGTTGAAAAACGCATTTTATTTCATAAAAAATACTAAGTTCAATTCCTATTCACACTTTTTATGCTAAAAAAATTTGAGTTAATCTTAATTTTTGTATAAAGCCAAAATACTCTAATTTTGAATTAATTTAATTTTTTAATAAAACTAAAACAGTAAAGATATTTCAATAATTTCATGTTTAAAATTAAAAAGAATCACTTGCCCCATGTTGCCTCTACATAGGGCCGCCAATGTTCATTCGAGAATAATAATTAATTTGCACAGAATACACACACGCTTGTTAAAATTTTTTAATATTAACTAATTGATACTTTTAGTAAAATATTTATTATATATTTTAATAATAAATCATTAATCAATTTGATATTAAAGTATTAATCTAAAAGTAATTAATGTAATTTTAATGACACATAATTTTGAGAATAAATTATAATTAATTTTGATAATAAATTATAATTTAAAAAATAATTAATTTTAGTTTAAAAAATATTTATTGATGTTTCAATACTAAGTAAAATTTTTAATTATTACCATTTCATTAATAATAAATTATTAAGTTAATAGTAAATAATTTAATTCTAGCATTTTAACAAAACATACATATAAAAAACAATTAGCATTTAGTTTAATAAAATATATTAATAAATAGAATCACGATTGAATTATAATCCAAGATCCATTTTTTTTAATTAAAAATACATTTCAATATTTTCTAGATTATAGTAATGGTTTAAAAATTGTGTACTTTCAAGTTATTCTTTGAATAAACAATGCAATTGGTTATTTGAAAACAATTATTTAATTAAATTATGATTAACTAAAAAGTAATTTATTAAAATACATTTAATTTTTATAATAAAAATAATTAATATTGTAATAAAATGAATCATTTTAATCATAAATTTTTATATTATTAACAATTAATTTTGATAAAATAAATCATTTTTATAATAAATTATTTTTTGACAAAAATTTTAATTCAATTTAATAAAATATGTAATTTTAATATTAAACTATTATTTCCTAGAAATTAATTTAATAAAATAAATTAATATTGTGATATTAATTAATTCAATTTTACTAAAATCATTCATTTGAATAATAAATCATTCTTTATCGTAAACTAATTTTAATTTAATAATAATTATTATAAATTAATATTTTAGAAGGATAAATTGTAAGATATAGCAGGAAAAGTGTAAACTTTCTTCATTACACTTCGTTACCTTAATTCCCACGGTAATAATTTTTTCTTTTTGGAAAGTAGAAAGAATAAATTACCTCAACTCCCATGGTAATATCGATCCACAAAATGGTAGTAAATTCTACTTGAGTCAACGCTTATTTTTTAATTTTAAATTTTGGTAAGACGGACCAATAATAACCCTTGTAACTTTTCACTTTCTTCGTTCTTGCGTGAAACTCACTCTTAAGGGATTATTAATTTTTTTTTTTTTTTTTTTAGAATGATAAATCCATTCAATTGTCACATTATTTTTGTAATTTCTTCTGACAAAATCTTTACTAAAATGGCGGTACTGCTCCTGATAAATTAAGTGAGCTTAATTACGCAGAATTAATATTTAAAGATAAATATATAAAAAAGAATTGAAGCCAATTGCCGACGGACTCGATTCCATATGGTATGCTCCATTATCCACAACACACCCACACCACACCCCATGTGGGACTAAAAAAAAATGGAAACGGAAACCACTGACAACGAAAGCAGCACTCCACTTGAGACCTTACCAAACCAACCCACTTTAAGTCAAGACTCATGAGTCACAGCCACAGACTTCTGTGTTGTCCCTATATGAAACTCCAAGCATAAGGTACCGTTTGGGAAGAGTCAGACTTTTTTTTTTTTTTTTTCGTGATTTTTTTCCATTATATATATATATATATTTTTTAACTAAGTTGCTGTTTGGGGTGCCAAATTTTGGGGGAAAAAAATGAAAATTTGGTAAATATTGAATTGTTTGGTGTGTTTCTTAAAAAACGTAAAAAATTGATAAAAATTAAAAAAAAAATCGGTAAAATTTGATAAAAGTTAAAAAATTTTCACAAAAAATTGATAAAAGTTGAAGAGAATTGGTAAAATTTAGTTGAAAGAAGTTATGAGTCATTTGAAAATCTAATTTCAGCGACTTTTGATTTTTTTGTTAAAAGTTGATGCTGAAATTTTTAGTATATTTGGTAAAACATATAGCAATTCTTAATAAATTTTAGCAACTTTGACAACTGTTTGATAAAATTTTTAACAACTATGATATTTTTTTTTTATATGTACAGTGTGTTTCATAAAATTTTTGACAAATTTTTGAGTTAAACAACTTATTTTTAGTGTTCAGAAAAGCGGTAAAATTTAGTATTTTGTCAAACATTCAAACTTCAAAAATTGATAGATGTCGAAAATTGTCCTCCAAACAATACTTTAAAGATTTTTAGTCTGAAAATAGTTAGTAAAAGTTTTAAATGTTTGAATTTTTTTTCACTCCAAATACCCCTAATTTTTTCTTTTTTAATTTGATAACTTTTAAACATAATATTCACATTCATTAACATAAATTACAAATAATGATTAAAAAAGAATTACGTACAACTAATTTTTTTTTTCCCAAACAATTAGCACTCAAAAGTCTTCTAAGGTTAGCTGTTGATAACATCGAAGTCGTTTGGAATTTTGTATTGTAATTTTCGCGACCCAATGCCGTGCCTTGTTAAAACACATGCGAATTAATGTTCAGAGAGAGAACTTTGGTCCTCTCAACGACAGTTGGTAGCAGCCTGCTGGTTCAATTCAATACCTTGGATATTTTCATAACAGTTCACAATTTTAGTAAAAAAAGGAAGTTCTTAATTATATATATATATATATTTTTTAACATATATATTAATATTAATTTCTCTACTATTAATAAAATAAAATAGGTCTAAAAAAGAGAAACAAATAAAAAATAATCCAATAATAAGGCTAAGAACACTACTTATAATGAAAAATATCATCAATAATTAAAAAAAAAATTATTATTTTAATATTAATTTTATTTCACATTTTACTCACTCTCTAATCAATTTACATTTAACCCCTAAAGAGTATAGATTATTAACTTATTTATACTTTGATGAAGTATATTATTTTTATTAAAAGTAAAAATTTTAATGAAAAAAAATGGTCTCATATCCTGCTATAATTAAGCTATATACTCTGATTGTTAGGTTAGTCCAATTTGCACACCATGGATAAAAAAATAACTTAATATACATATACATACATATATTCTAGTTTGACATGGTATTGTCCCATTCAATTTTTTTTTTTTTTTTTTTTTAATCATTCATCTTTTCTGTCTCCCCTTGTAAACGTGGCAATTTAAAATGAGAACAAAGTTTACAATGCCGGATTTTATATTACAAATATATATATATATATTTAATTAAAATGAGATCCATGATGTTCCCAAAGTCAATTCTGCACCATTTTACGTGAAGGTTCATTTAAAATAAGTAAAAATTAGACGGGCATTGCAGTTGAGAAAGGTAGATTATATATAGGCTTATTAATAATGGATCTAATTTGATTTTGGTTTAATAATATTAATATTTATTAATTTGGATCCAAACTAATAATATTAAATTTGATATGACTGATTCAATTTGTTATCCGATTTGGGATTTAATGACATTTGAATTCGGATGAACTCGGAAGTAAAAATTAAAAAATATTTAAAAATATTTACATGCAAAATAAAATCAATTATTTTTATTATTTTACTCTATTATCATTTTGTTTGTACGTAAATATTTTGAGTTTTAAGTAGTTTTTAAAATATTTTAAAAGATATAAGTAAAATATTAAAAAGTTATTAAACATAAAAAAAAATTTGTATACGTTAATTTTTTAAAAAATAACTTATACCTCCCAATTTCGAAATCTAAAAAAAAGTCCTTAAGTGTGTGTACAGATAATGGAAATTTTATCAAAGTATTGAGATGAAATACAAACAAATATACACATGAATACGTCATGATTCTCATATTTTTATTTACTTTAAACTTTGCTCTATTTTGTTTTTAAATCTATTCTAAGTTTGCATATTTTTCACGAACCCCTTTTTCTCTCTAAAAAAATGCTTTACTCTCTGTCACAGTAAAAATAACGATAAATATTTATAAAATTTAAATTTTTTAATCACAACACGAATTATAAGATTATAACTTTTATAAATTTATACTAATTTTTATAACTCCAAACATATCCATTCTATATATCTACTAACGATAACCAGTTTTGACGACACTCATCAACTAAAATTAAATATGCACACATCTGAAATTAAAATATGTTTGTACATTTTTCATTTTCAAAACCTCAAAATAAATTCTCTTTTCATTGTATTTTTCTTTCAGAAGAACTAAAACATGATTTAAAAGTTATCAATTAAACAATTAATATAAACTCGAAATCCAATGTCACTATCAAATTTATAATTCAATCAAAAGATTGAAGAATTATCATTAACGCTAGGAAGCAAAATTTTTATTTTTTTCAATATAACTCTTCAGATATTGTTATTAAGTTCAACTCAATGATTTAGAACAGAATAGCATAGTTTGGAGATATAATATGGGCGTTTGATAGTTTGGGGATGAAATAAAAAAAAAAAAAAAAAAAGGAATAGTTTGAGACGTATTTTCATAGAAAACTCTTGTTAAATTTAAGATTCATCTGTAATATTTATGATTTTTTTTCATTTATCTTCTAATTTTTTTAATTTCAGGTATTATTTTTTTCTCCAAATTAAAAATAGAAACATGTTTGGTAATATATTTTATTTATAGTAATTAATTTTCTTTTAATAAAATATTTAATTTTATTATTTTTTTATTAAATTAACTAAATTTAATAAAAATATATTTAAACTAATTTATTTAAGTCAGATCAGAAATGGCTTGAAGAGAAAGAAAGATAGTAACAAGTATTCAGTTAACTGAGCATACCTGATTTCTGATCCTAAGTGTTGTATTGATAGTAAGATAGAATGAATAAATTATTAAATTAATAGTAGGGTGTATATTAATTATATTACTCCTATATGTATTATGAGTATATTGACGGTCAACTTTACATTTAATGCGTGTGGGGAACTTCAAAGTAATGGAGAGGATATTAAGAATAAAAATGTCTAAATTTTAAATCATGTTTGCAACTTATAAGACATGAACTCATTTAGTTAGCAAATTATTAATAAATGAATGAAATAATAATAAATGAATTGAATTTATTATTAGATAACATTTATGGTTGAAACGGTTAATATCTGAATTCTCTAATTGTGGACCTAGTTACTATAGTCAGAGATATTAAAATTCAACATTCACCTTACTCGGCACTAAAATACTTGAAATGTTGTCATATGTTTATGATATTTTTTATACTAACAATGTGTTCAAGTTTTGTAGGGCACGGTGGAGATTAGTTTTGGATCATTATGTGCGTAATATAATGTTCAACGTACAAAAAACAAAAAACTTGTAAAATTGTTTATTTTTTTTTTTTTTCAAGTAATAACTATTTTATTTCAAGTAATAACTGGTGGAGGAAGCAAATACCATCTGCACTTACTTTTATTAATTTTGTATTTATTTATATTTAACGAGAATTGCCCGCCAGAAATTTAAGCCTGATCTATTTTCTCTCTCTTGAGTAGTTCCCGGCCTACTTATTGTCGAGGCCCATTTTAATGGGTGGGGTTGGTTCAACTGGACATATTTGGGAAGCGCTGGGAATGCTTACAAAGGTTTGATTTGGATACCGAAAAATTGGTTTTTATTTTTATTTCTTTTGTTTTTTATGACCTTTTTTTTTTCTGAAATTTGAATTTTTTAAAATGTTACACCTTTTATGCGCATTAATTACATTTTTAACAGAAAAAATTTACATCTATTTGGATAAAAATTTAGAAAAATAAAAAAGCTTTTTTATTACTTTTATAGCTAAATGGATAAAAAAATTAACTTTTTTTTCCTTTTTTTAATTAGCAAAATAGGAAATTTTTACTTAGGAGCTAATGCCCTGTTTGGAGGAGAAGAAAAACCATGATAAAGTATCAAGAGTTGCTAATAATGTTACGTGACAAGTTGTCAATACACTAACTTCTGTCGAGTAAGTGATAAATATAATAGTTATATTATTTTAATTCAATTAAAAAATTATTAAAGTTTTTAATAAATATATAAAAAGTTACTAAAAATTATTAAAAATTTTTATTTATATTATAAAACACTTAAGTTCTTAAAAGTTTTATTTATTTTTATCAAATACTTCAAAAATTTTATTTATTAACTTCTGAAAAAAAAGAAAGTTACTCGAAGTTGGCTAAAAGTTAGGGCATTCAAACGTGGCCAAAACTGGCGCTCGTGATATTTCCGATGCAAGAGATGTCTTGGATTCGTAAGCTGTGCTAGTACAATTTTGGATGTGTTTGGAGTTATATAAAATAAAAAGTTAATGTCTCAGATTTTGTGTAGTGAGTAGAAAATTTAAATTTTATAATCTCGGACTTTGTGTAGTGAATATAAAATTTAAATTTTACAATTTCGGGCTGCGTATTTATAAAAATTTATATTATTTTATTTTATTTTACATAACTCCAAACTGGCCAATACTAGTTGAGGTTTTTTTTTGTTTTTTTTTTTTTAAGTAGGGTGAAATTACCACAAACATAACAAATCAAGTCAAACTAGTTAAGGTTATTTCTTTTATTTTTATTGTAATTTTACATCTGTCAACATCACATGCTGAATTTTTGTCACCAATATTAAAAAACAAATGACGGCATTTATATTACTCTGCTATAAATGACGGCATTTAATAAAAATATCAGAAGATGCCAACCACCTTACACTGGGAAAAAAAAAAAAAATAGGCGCTGGCGAATAAGAATTCTACCATTTAAGGAATAACCACAACCAGAATATAAGAAATTAAATTTGTAAAATGAAACTATATATCCATTTTAATCATACAATTTAATTAATAAATAATATTTTTATACTTTTTTGAGCACATTATATATAAGAAAGTTTTCAAATATATCGAGGAACAACATAACAGACATGGTACAAATTCTCTACATTGAAAAGGAGAGAGAATTAAGAAATATTTTTAAGTAAAATTTTTAATTAAGGGTGGTAAATAATTTGATGTTGTAAAAGTTTTGAAAGGGTCACAAAAATTATGATTTTCAAGCATCGTTGTGCCTTGTATATAAATAATAAGATGCCACACAACACAAGAGTTATAGGAATCACTACTGAAAAGATGACTTTTAACGGTCATCAAAAATATTTTTTAAAAAGTAAGAAAGCAGTCACTAAAATGTATTGGTGATTGTGTGGTGACTATCAACGAGGAGACATAAATGCATCGTTGCTAATACTTATTAGCAATTGCATTAGTTAGTGTTGATAGTCATTTTCCTAATAATATTTGCAACCACTTAGATTTAATGACCACTTAATGATTCGTGCCATTCCACGGGAAGATTTGGCATTAGTCCTCGCCAAATTTGACCCGATCGTGTTGTGCGATTAGCGATGGCTAATGGCGTTAGCAAAAGATATTTATAATTTTTTTAATTAATGCACCAATACCTGCAAATGTTTTAGTGTCCGCGATTAAGTATTATCGTTTTAGGCGGTCATAGTACGTTATTTTTTTAATTAATTTTTATTTTTTTTAAAAATTTATTCATTTATTTTAAATTATTGAATATTACTTATTTTTTACAACATTAGTTGTGCTAGTATTACTTGTGCTTGAAAATTTTATAAAATGAAATACTGATGTTACAAGACAGAACAAAATTCTTCATTTATATATATAAATACAGTACAAAATTTAATTACACAGTTTTATATATATAAGTCTAATACAAAAAAAAAAAAAAAAGTCTTCAATCAATTAGTCAACTCCAATATTCAGTCAAGGTTGAAAAGCAAAAGAATAAATATTATTGGTCTACAAAATTATCAATATAAAAAAATAAAATTTGATCAAAATAAGCAATAATTTATGTGAACTAAAATTAAGTATACTTGATCATGATGTAAAGACCCAAAATTTATGTAGTATAATATTATCCATTTTGAGTTTTACAACCTTCATGATTTTGTTTTCCTGAGCCCACACAAGCACTCCGAAAAAGGCTTGTACTAGATAGATTCGTGAATCCTTTATATGTAGCACGTTCCTATTCTACACTCAGGTGATGTGGGACAGAGGCATTACTTTTTACTTTATCGTCTACTTTACTCTCCTGCAAGGAGAGTCTTTCGTAGGCACAGGCCCCTCACAGTATCAGCCGAAACAAGCTCTGATACCATTTGTCACGTCCTGAATTTTCACAAACCAGGAGCGTGAGCAAACAACCATAAATCACCAAAACCATTAATTCAAACTAATTAAAGCCGAACATGTTTATTAAAAACCTCCAAACTTAGATATAAAATAAAAATTTACCCTAGTCTCCCAAACTGAGACTTACACAATAACCAGTCCAACTAACAAATAAAATAAATAAATAAATAAATCTATTAATTATACACTTCTCTTAAAAAAATAATTAATACACTATTTAGACTTTTCGCTCCCCCTAACTAGTCCCATCACGACCATCATACAGTTTAACACTTGCACTTGCATCTATAGTTGTACGGGCTGAGTACAATGTAAAAATTGACTGCTACTCAAAAAAAAATAAAAATTAAATAAATCATGTACAGGTGTCCTGGAATGAATCTTTAACATGCCATGCTAATCATACATTACATATTAAAAATGATTAATTTAAAGATATTGAATACGAAATAAAATAAATTATTTCAAAAAAACTACAATATTAATTATTGGGTTAGGTACTGCTACCCGGTCAAGCTACGTATCAGTCATAGGATTCCAAAAATATCCATTCAACGATACTTCGTAGTTTACTAGCTTACTGGACACTATATCCAACCCCACCCGCGTTTCTAGTCTTTCACTAGCGAATTTTTCAATACCAACTATTTCTCCTAATACTTCTCTCAGCCTAAAACTAAAATCATAAAAATTAATAAATAAATAAAATAATTCTTTAAAAATATTTCTTTTCCATATTCAAGGTTCTATCATAAAACTTAAATTTTAAAATTAAAATTTTTGTACCAACTTAATTTTAATTCCTCAAAATCAATTTATACCAATTTTTTTTTTTCAATCTGCAAGACAATAACAATCATACAATTAATCATACAACAATAAACCAACTAATAATAGAAAATTATTAAATTAAACCACACATAATAAATTTAATTTTTATTTAACTTTACCCCTACCTCAAATTAAATCTGAAAAAAACCAGAAACTCTGTCTTCCAAATAGATGAACTTGCTGACAAAGTACTAATACTCAGCTGTTGCTTTTCTTCTGTTCTTCTATTTTTTTTTTCCGCTAATTCTTCTTTACTATAGCATACTAACCTACCTCTTTCTTTATATATATATATATAGATTACATATGCTATCTTATATACACACGCGTAAGGCTAGCTAGCTACCAAATAATTAATAAGAATTCTAGTAAGTTTTAGATTCAATTTCAATCTGTCAATTAACTACCTTTAATATATATATATATATGTAAGGTTATTTTGTGACAAATCCATATGTAATCTTAAGTTAAATATAAATCAAGGAAGAATTGAAAGCTAATGGAAAGTTTCTTAATTAATAAAGAAATTTAATGGTTGTAAAGTTTATAAATTCGAAGAAGTTAAGAGAAATTGAAATTGAATCTAATAAAAAATTCAGCAAATTGCCAAATTAGAAAAGGATTCAAATTCTAGTTAAAGTAAGACATGGAGCAAAGCACGCCGAAACATTCTAGTACACCCCGCAAGCAGAGCGTGGGGAGCGCGTGACTACGTCACATAGATGCTAGGAGCTCACTAGGTGCCCGTGGGTACGCCACCTTTGATATACACCTAAATAAGAATTCCAGTAAGGTCCGTACGCAGCGGGATGGGAGCGCAAGGGTTCGACCTTACAGCGCAGGCAGCAAGATAGGAGCGCTAGGGTTCGACCTTGTGGCGCAGGCAGGGACGGAGCCATGTAGAGGCAAGGGGGGGCAAGTGACCCCCTCAATTTTGGACTAAAAATTACTAAAATACCCTTAGTATTTTAATTTTATTAAAATATTAAAATTAATTCAAAATCTTTTCACATAAAAGTAATTTATAAGAATCAAAATCAAGTATTTATTTGTGACATAA
>JAVXUM010000046.1:7300748-7316674 GCA_035590655.1 Pouteria glomerata
CCGTCCGTGCTCACGTCCCTACAGATGTCCATGCAGGACCCACATAGGACGAGTAGGAGGGACCTCGAGGAGATGCACACATTTTGGTCAAGATTGGATGAGTTCTGTTGCTTGTAAATATATTTTGAAATAACATTGAAATGTATATATAATTCCTTTTACTTTTGGTTTTGTAATGGCCATGAGGCCAAGACATGTACCAACTATGGGAATGCAAATAGTGGAATTGTTTTATATTTATGTGGGATCATATGAGTTGGATATATGGTTTTAGATGAGATGTATGTTTAGTATATGAAACTGTTGCATGATTGTATGTTAGCCAATAGATATATATCTTGCACAAATTGTCTATTAGATACCCATTTAAACACTTTTAGGCTGTTATATAACAGGGGAGGTTTTGTGGGTCCATTGCGTGACTAATGTGCTTGCTCTGATATGATGACGCGGTTTACATGCAATGCATATTTTACACTCACTCCCTGGGTCTCCGGACCCGGGGCGTGACATAAGTTTCACAAGGTAGGGGTTTTGCATGAACTTATATTAATCGACATATCATATTTTAATTAAGCATACAGAATTTAGGTGGTGTTAAATTTCCCTGCATGAAATACTTGAACTGGCGAATTAGAGACCTAAAAATCATGTATGTGAATCTAAATTAAACTAAACATAATGTGAATCAAGAACATAGAACAGAGCTTGAACTAAAAATTGAAAAATTTAATAAAGGTAGGTCATGCGCACGGAGAGACATCTCGCTTAGTTGGTGATTTTGGTGTTTTTGGGTTATGATGACATTTTGTGAAATGATATAGACTTATTTGAAGCTACTATATTAAATAGGATTATTTAATGCACGTCTTAAATAATTAAACATGTCGATTATGAGTTGATATGGGACAAATATATGTTATAGATTTTGGAATATCTTATGCTCTTAATATATAATTCACTTGATCAATGCTATTTTTTTTTTTAAATAAAAAATAAAAAATGCAGAATACCTTGTAAAAATATTAAGTTTAAAACATTATAATCAAGTTATTCTCTCATTTTTTGTAATGAAATTAACAAATATTATAATTATGACATTAAGAAATGAGAAAATAAAACTTGGAGCATCAATCAATGAAGGAATGAGAAATGAGAAAAAAATATTTAAATACTAAAATCATGCAAACCAAGATTAAAAGTCTAAAAAATGAATTTTTCAACTCAAATACCTTAGTTTATTTTTGAACAAGTTATGATCAATGTTACACCTTAAGAACATTATATTAAAAAAAGTATCACACTACATGTCATGAATTAAAATATTTATAGAATTAAGAATTTTGATGTTAAAAGTTGTTCATATAAAGTTTGAAAAAAATTAGTGATGCGTGTGCGCCTTAAGTATCACCTAATTTGGAAAGAGTTCACATTATCTATCATACTTTATTATATCTTCCTGTTACTCTGCACGGACCATTAAATTGTAATTGAGAAAAATTTTTTTATTTTTAACTAATTTCTCTCAATTTTACAATTTCTAACTTTTCTCCATCAGTTTTTAATTTAGCACATATAATCACCTTCAAAATTATTTTGTGGTAGTTTTTCAACAACCCTACCAACTTTAGTGGTTTTCACATTTATGGATGGTTAAACTTTTCCCTGTATCGTCACTATGCAAAGGTGGTCATTTAAATAACCAATATATCAATAAGATGGCTTCACTCTATACCACATGCATCTTTTTCCAAAACAATCTATTTGAACGATCCTTGATGAGTATCAAATAATACATATTTTCATATTATTTGCATACTAATTACCGAATGTTTATTGCTATGTGAGTGGTTTTTGCAAATATCCTTGGTTCAATACAATTTCCCCTTTTTTACTAGTGAAAGTCCCAAAAATAGTACCCAAGGTAACAAAATACTAGTGACAAAAATTTAAAAACACAACCAATGAACAAGGATCTAAGCAGTAAACATCCAATACAAGTACACCAGATTTGTTGACGAGGATAAAAACTCATTAGAAGACTAAGGAGAAACAATTCTCAATCCCTTAGTGGATTAGACTAAAAAGATCTTCACTATGAAAATGAGATTAGAAGGTTACAATCACAAGTTTACAAGTTTTCCCAACTAACTACCCATTGATCTACTTGTACGCAACTTATCTTTAACCTTACTTGCTAGACCTCCCACAGCAAACCTCAACCAGTGAAGAAATCTTTCTTCAATCCTTGAAGAGATTGCTCCCGATATGATTCCAAATCATAGATCTAAGCTGGAGTAGTGAACATTTGAGCTAAAGAAGAGAAGAATCACCTGAGCTTCATGAAATCCAAGAGCCCATAATCATACTCACAGTCTTTTGCTTAAAACAGTAACAATATGATTTGCAGAACAAAAAGCTTAGGATTGGGAAAAGATTTTTTGCTTTTTTTTATCAAAAAAGAAAGGTAAAACTATTATTTGGGCACATTTAAAAATTTCTACGTGACAGTTAGGGGCAGCTCTTAGGCAAAAGTTTCCCAGCTCATGCTTGCGAGACATTCTGGATAAAATCCAATATGTCTCAGGTGAAACAGGAAGCTCACAGGAGCAAGCTGCCTTTCTCATGCTTGTGAACACTGCTGTTTATACATTGTCAAGTATAACTATCTTTTAATTAAAAATTAACCAGTGAGGATGACACAAAAATTCCGTTTTAGCATAATACAACCACCTAACCTTCAGTTGTTCTTCTCCCAACTTATCCATAGAACACTAATACTCTTTAGCTTGTATTCGTGAACTATATCTATAAACTTATGACATTTTTAACAAATAATAATACACATAAAAGAATTGCCAATACTATAACATTAATAATAATTCCGAGACAAAACTAACATTCCCAACCCAAATTACAATGAAATTATAGGGAAAATGAAAATGTCACAAGGTCTCAGCTCAGTTTCAACATCCCTACTTCAATACTTGAAATGTCAAACTTCAAACCATAGACATAAAAGCATCACACACAATAACATACACTCCCCCTCAAAGTGTTCTCCCCCTTTTTGTGAGGAATTGACAAAAATAGAACAAAAGCATAGAACACATGAAACAATTCTATTGCAAAGCAAAAATCCATTCATGGACAGAAATAGTTCTAGTGCATCAAAACAGAGGGGCATTTGTCAAAAACAAAAAAATTGAGCATCAAAAGAAAACAAAAATCAGCGACAACCAGTCCGATGAAAGTATTGCTCGAGTCGAAGAAACGTGCCATTCAAGTCACTAACTTTAGTAGACAACCGTTGGATCTGTTCAGAAAGTGAAGTAAGGCTTTCTAGTACTGGATTGAGCAAGCTCATCATTATATTAACAACGTCATCCATTAGTTTCTAAACTTTAGAAGCAGATTCAGTAACAGCTTGAAGAAGACCCAGAAGGTGTAACAGAATAGACTCAACTTGAGTCAAAACTATATCTTTAAGTTTTTGAATTCAATTGTCAGTAGAAGTCTGACTTTCTTAAATACTTCGCTCCAGCCCAGATAGTCACTCTGTGAAAGAGGTCAGGGTATAAACCACCATAGAGAGTGCATCACTTTGAGCACGAAAGTCAGTAGCAAAGCCACAAGAGACAGAGGGAGATGGCTCAGAGAAGAGAGCAGTCGGCCAAGAGGGACCAGCTGAGAAGGCTGAAGAATTGGCTGGGAGATCCTGAGCAGGTTGAATTAGATGTTTTTGGGCAATGGTGCGGTAAACTGTTGTACGATTGATTGGAGGACCAGGGAAGACAAAGACTTTTTTGGCACATTTGACAATACCATACTGTTCATGAAGTAGATTGGTGATGAGAATACCATAAGGAAGTAAAAGCTGAGAATTTTTCTGACTTTCAGTTGTGACCGTCGACTATAAAAACGAGGAATGGAAGATCAATGGAGATTCCTTAGGAAAGACAGTAGAGAAACTTATTTTTTTTCTTCTAAAATCTCGCAAGATCGAGTGGTGGGTGTAAGTAAAGAATCACAAATTAAATTTAGAATATGAAAAGGAACTAATAAATCACTTTGGCAAAAGAACATTCTAGGGAACCGCGAATAAAGATTATCACACATAGGAACAGCTAACTTAGGTAGAGAAGAATGGGAAGCCCAGTCAACATTGGGATATGAAGAATTGGGTGTACGAGAAATGTGAAGAAAGAGCCCTAAATTATCAACTGTGAGATGAATAGAAGTCCCACGAACTAGAGTATTAAAACACCCTTCATTAAAAGAAAAGTGGTGAACATTTGTGTAAAACTCCCTAATGAGTTCAACACAAGCACTACCCAGTAATTTCCCAATACTAACCCACCCACGGGTTTCAAAAATGTCTCAAATAAAGAAGAACTCAGTAGTGAAATGCGAAAATTCAACTTGCTGCTCAAGATGAACATGTCGACGAGAAAAGCAAGAGTCGTACAGAGAGATATGACCAAATAAGAAATTAATATTGTGAGAGGGAGAAGGATCTGCAGGTGTACCACTTGGGGCTGAAGGAGAACTAGCGTTAGTTTCCAAAACATGAGGGATAGGGTCTAGTACAGAAATGGCTGGTGTAGGCGCCAGTGGCTTAATAATTGAAAGCCCTAAGGGTCTTAGTGAGGGAGACCGAAAATGAGAATCAGAAGATGCCACCATGGGAGACGAAGACATAGGTGAAGAGGACTCGAACCGAGCATAAGAATTTTAGAGGGAAGTGCGCTGGGGGCATGGAATCTTCTTCTTCTGTGATATGCTACCCTTTGATTTTTCACTCTTGTGCTTTGAGTTTGCACCTTTCAATGTTCCTCCCTTGCTCATTAGAGATGGATTTTTTTTTCTCACATTGACTTGCTTTTTGCCTACAGCAGACCAGAGTCCTTTCGTTTTAGCCATGGGAGAAAACTAAGAACGATGGTTGGAAAGTAAGCGAAAGGAATTGAAGGGACAGTGAAAAACCTTAGAGAGAACCACGTGGGTGAGAAAAGTTAAGAGTGAAATACCCAATACTTATTGGACAAAAACCACAGGATAATAAATTAGAGCAAATCAAAAAGATAAAACCCAAGAGTCATCGGTATGGTTATACATGCAGGAGAGAGAGAATCGTTATTACGGAAAACCGACAGCTACCTGTCATTTAAACCATGGTTAAACAGGACATTAAAAGCCAATTTACACCACTAATACAGAACAACACAAGCATGGAAATTAATACAGCAATAAACTTGTGCCACATGTCATTAATGAAAATAAGAGTATGTAAGTGCCCAATAAATTGATGACAAATCTGTACCATATAACCAAACAGAAGCAGAAATACAATCCCACTACTTTATAGTTTCTGTAAAAAAAAAAAATGCAGCCTGCCAGACTAGTACGACAGTACCAAACCAAGTAGTGGAGGAATCTCAACAAACATTTTACTTCACTACACAATCCAGGCCTTAACGAATCACACACCAAAACTAAAACCAAAAAAAAAAAAAACAATATCAGTAGCCAACAAAAAATGAACAAATATTATCAGACATAAAAAATAATAAAAATAAATCCTCTTTTTTTAAAAAAAAAATAACACCTGAAAATATTGTGAAAAGCAAACTATCAGACAGAAGGGAATATCAGAGGTTGGACTTCTTGAGCATGAAAGGGGAAGTTCTTGGCCAAGACCAGCTCGAGAACAGTACATATAAGGACAGCATACTTAATAGAGTTTCTGCTACAAACAAATTCAAAGAATTTCCACCTAGAACAAACTTCAAAAGCAGTATAGAAACAAGGAAATATTATCCTTGGATTCAAACAATTAAGTCTATGAAAGTTTTCATGAAAAGCACATTCAAAAGTGTCATTCAAGTTTCAAAATACTAAATTTTCAGAAACTGCAAGAATTTGATATGTGTGACTATAAAACTTCAATGATACACTGTCTAATCCTTGAAAAATGCTTTGAAAGGTACACAGCTAAAAGAGTAGCACATTCAATGTGATCTTGAATTAACGAATGTTTTCAATCTTCACTCAACCAATATCTCGAGACATAGTTTCAGTTGTAGTTTCACATTCAAATAAACCAATCAATGTCTATATGGAAGTCAAACCACTCAATTGCCTAACACAGATTAGAATTTTCATAACATCATAGAATTTTGAACAAATTCAACCTTATCTCTCCATTATGAATAAGGCTATAACATGTACAATATGATAATGGTTTTCATATACTTTATTTTGGTCATATCTTCTCCTTCGTGTTTTGAATTTTTTGTTTTTTTGGTTTTTTTTTAAACCAAAATGATAACCCTTTTCATCACAAAATTAGAAATAGGTAACCAACAACTTCACAAACTTCTATTCATGAATTAAAATGACCACATGTAGGCAAATCAAGTTTAGGACAATCTATTATAGTTATTGCACTAGCAATTCTAGAAAGGTACTCTCAAAGTTGACTATGTGTTTGATATTAGTCAAGTTAGAGACCAAAAACAATGTCTCTTCAATAAGACATCTTCAATGCAATCTCGAAAAGTTGTGGACCTTAAAGAATTTCTCAAATATCAGACAATGACCAAGAAGTTAAATAATGACACATATCAATTTCGAGCATCATCTTACTCATTCAAGAATTTCAAAACTTAGAGAACACAAAATTATCTTAGTTGCACAATCAAATTCATGGACATAATTATAAGTTCATTTATTCAAATTTTCCTTGAAGCAAGACTACTCAAGAAGTATAACTCCCAAAGATGAACGAAGATATTCAAATCTAGAAGTTTCTAGAGGTTTTGTAAAAACATCAGCTAGTTGTTTATTTATGGGAATATGTTCCAAGGTCAGCACATGTCTCTCAATTAGGTCTCAGATGAAATGGTGTCTTATGTTAATGTGTTTTGTGCATTAGTGTTGGACAGGATTTTTGAAAATGTTAATCGTACTCAAATTATCACAAAACAAAGACATAATACCTTGGTCTATACCATAATCTGACAGTATCTGCTTCATCCACAATACTTGAGCACAACAGCTTTCAGCTGCGATGTATTCTGCTTCAATAGTGGACAAAGAAACGGAGTTTTGCTTCTTGCTGTGCCAAGCTATCAAATTGCTTCCAATGTAAAAGTATCCTCCTGAGGTGCTTTTACAATCATCACAACAACCTGCCCAGTCTGCATTTCCTAGTTTTCATGGGGGCAGATACCTCACTAATGATTTGTTTTAAGGGATGATTTAGTTTCACTTTAGATAAGGGATTAAAAGGTAAATGCTGCTCTTCATCCTCATTTTCCTTTTCGGCCCTTTCTAGCCAATCTTAACTTGGTCCAACGTCAATTTCCTTATCTTTATTTTCTACATTAACCAACAATTCATCTTGAGGAAATGTAGTGAAAGCTTATTCATCTTCAGTGATGTTTGTCCTGTAAAAAGAATTTATGCAATTATTACCCAAAATAATGTTTATTGACTCCATAATAGTGGAATGTTTCAAATTGAAGACTTTATATGCCTTACTATTGGTGGAGTAACCAAGAAAAATTCTTTTATCACATTGGGCATCAAACTTAGGAAGAGCTTCTCAGTCACAATAGATGTAACATTTACTTTCAAAAACATGAAAGTAATTCACATTTGGATTTTTACCATTCCAAATTTCATAACGAGTAGCTTTAGTTCTTCTTCTAGCAAAGACTCTATTGCCAATGTAGCATGCTATATTTAAGGCCTTAGCCAAAATTTCAATGGAAGTTTTTTGGCATGCAACATAACTCTAGTTATCTCTTGAAGAATCCTATTCTTTCTTTCCACAATCCCATTCTGTTAGGTGTTTTTAGAGCTGAAAATTCATGTAAAATTTCACATTCATCACAAAGCAAGAAAATTTAGCATTCTTAAACTCCTTACCATGATCACTCATCAATCTAACAATTTTACCAATTTTAGATCCTTTTTTATTTTGAAGTCTTTTGCAAAGAGCTTTAAAAGGTAGAAAAGTATTAGATTTTTCTCTCAAGAAATTCACCCAAGTGAATCTAGAAAAGTCATCAACCATTACAAAGATATATTTCTTTCCTCCCAAACTCTCTGTTCTTATCAGACCCATTAAATCTACATGAACCAATTCTAAGACAAAAGAAGTTGCTATTCTATTTGTTTTTTTGTGAATGGCTATAGTTTGTTTTCCTTTAAGACAAGGTCCACACACAGCTTTCTTAACTTTGGCTATCTTTGGACTTAGACACAAGATCCCTATAATTGACATGCCCGAATCATTGATGCCAGAGTTCAGTGGTGTCATCTTGTGCCACATTACAAACCAAACATTTATCAGTTGAGAGTCCATAACAATTATCCTCAGTTCTAATTCCCTTCAATATTACCTTATTATTTTGATCAAGAATTGAGCATTCATCTTTAGAAAACATAACACTGTAGTTTAAATCACAAATTTGACTAATATTAATCAAGTTTGCTTTCAAGCCATCAACATATAAAACATCCTTAAGTCTAGGAAGACCCGAAAGATCAATGCATCCAATTCTAAAAATTTTAAATTTGCTACCATCCCCAAAGATAACAGAACATTCATCACAATATTTTAAGGAAGAAAACATAGACTTCACACCACACATATGCCTAGAGCATCCACTATCCAAATACCACATGTTAGAACTTTGTGCTCTAAAAGCCGTGTGTGCTACAAAAGATTTTAGGTCATCACACCTACTCCATGCTTTTCTAACTTTGTTATTTGAAGGAAACTTGTCTTTAAAAACTATTTTTGTGATGCTCTTGGCATTGAATTGAAACACTCTTTCATTTAAACTAACTCTATTTGGTTTGAATGGAGCTCTTAAGTTATTAGAGTCATGACATTGAAGGACACTGAACTTATTTGACAAAAATTTTCTTACTTTGTGATATCTGTTAGGATTAGCTCTGGTCTTAACATAATTCAAGGGGAATCCATACAGTTTATAACAAAATGGTCTTGTGTGGCTTCTAATTCCACAATGATGGCATATGGGGATAAATTTCACAGAATTCACTGAAACTAGGGCATGCAAACTCGATTTAAAGAAGTTTTTACCTTCAAAACCTGAAAAATAGTTGGACAAGCCATTACTTCTCATGTGATTCTACATCTTACTTGCACCAAAGGAAGTTTTTCGTGGGAAATTTTGATTCCCTTTTAAATTTTTCTTTGAACTGTCACTTGCAGCTTTTACTACCCTTAGAATGGGATGGATGTTGTTGACCTTGTTTTCCAAATTCTTTTCCTTAGTTAGTTTGGCTCTATTCTTAGTTCCAGAAACGAATTTGACCGGTCCATTTTCTTGAGTTGAGAAAGATGAAGACAGCTTTCCATATCCAAGTCCAGTTTGATCATTTGGATACCTTTGAGCTTCTAATATGTCTTCCAGCTGCCTAGTTCCTGCATACCACTTCTTGAATGAATTAGATGTTTTGACAATTTTTTCCTTCAATTCTTCAATTTCTTTCCCCAGTTTCACATTTACTAATGTCAATTTTTCCTCACTTCTTTTCAAGGTTTCAACCATTTTTTCTAGCTCACTCACTTGTGACTTGTACCTCCCCACTTTATTCTTCAAGGCCTCTTTTTCACTTTCAACAGTGTTTAACTTGGAAAGAGCTTTAGCCTTGATTTTAACTAGCATCAAAGACCGTTGGTATAGCTCATCATATTTTTCTTGTAGTACTTCCAACTTCTCTTTAATGTCTTTTTCACATTCTGAATCAAAGGTGTCACTAACATCACTTTCTCCATCATTTTCTGATAAATCACTAGTTTCAGAATTTTTCTTTGGACAACATTCATCAGTTTTCACTATAAATGCTAAGACATTTGAATAGTCATCCTCAGATCCAGATGATCCCTCTTCAGTTTGCTCTCCTTCGCTCCTTGAATTACCTTCATTATCCCATGTTGCATTGAAAACTTTCTTGTTCTTCCTCTTCATTTTGTTCGCACATTTTTTAGCAAAATAACCATAAGCTTTACATCAAAACATTGCTTCTCTCCTGGTTTCTCTTATTTCCTGTCATTTTTGGACCCTTCTCCTATCCTTTTCTTCCCTTTGAACAAATTTGAGGAATTGTTAGAAGGAGGTTTCTTTGAAAAATTCTTGAATTTCTTGACAAGAAAAGCAATATCATCAATACTTATTTTAAAGGTATCAATTTCATCATTTTCTTCTTCCAAACAGAACTTAAGGCTATTCCTTTGCTTCTCTTGTTTTGGTTTATGTTCACTTCATATGTTTGCAGTAATCTAACTAGTTCTTCAACCTTCATTTGATCTACATCTTTACTTTCCTCAATGGCCGTTACTTTTGGTTGAAACTTATCTAGTAAGGACTGAAGAGTCTTGCGAACATTCTTTGATTGAGGATATGATTCTCCAAGGTTTATTGAGGAATTCACGATATCACTGAGCTTAACATAAAACTAATCAAAGGTTTCATTGTCAGCCATTCGAATTACCTCAAAAGCAGTTGTGAGTCTCTACAACTTCGCTATTTTCACTACAATTGTTCCTTCATAAGTAACTTGAAGGATATCCTATACTTCTATTGCAACTTCACAGCTCAAAATTCTTTTGAATTTATCTCGAGAAACACTATAAAATATAGCATTCAGAGCTTTACTATTCCAACCAGCAGCTTGATTGTCTCGAGAAGGCCAATTCATTTTGCTTTTGGCACAAAATCAGTCTCACTAATGTTGGCGGTTTCCATCTATCAACGATAGAATCCCAAATGCGTTCATCAATGGACTTAAGGAAAGCTCTCATCCTTGCTTTCCAATAGTGATAATTTGACCCATCAAGATATGGAGGCCTGACAGTCGATTGTCCTTTTCTTTAAGTGTCCATGGATACTATACAGACCTACTCTCAGATAGAAAGTCTTTATACACAACAGAGAGCACCGATGCTCTGATATCACTTGAAAGTCCCAAGAACAGTACCCAAGGTAACAAAATACTAGTGACAGAAATCTAAAAAATTAACCAATGAACAAGGATCTAAGCAGAAAACATCCACCACAAGTACACCAGATTTATTAACGAGGATAAAAACTCCTTAAAAGACTACGGAGAAAACAACCCCAGATCCTTTAGTAGATCAGACTAAAAAGATTTTTACTATGAAAAGAGGTTACAAGGTTACAATCTCATGTTTATAAGTTTTCCCAACCAACTACCTATTGATCTACTTGTACCCAACCTATCTCTAACCTTGCTTGGTAGACCTCCCACAATAAACCTCAACCAGTGAAGAGATCTTCCTTCAATCTCTGAAGAGATTGCTGCCCGATCTAATTCCAAGCCACAGATCTGAACTAGACTAGTGAACCTTTGAGCCAAAGAAGAAAAAAATCACCTGAGTTTCATGAAATCTAAGAGCCCATAGTCATCCTCACAGTTTTTTGCTTAAAACAATAACAATCTGATTTGCAGAACAAAAAGCATAGGGTTGAGAAAAAATTTTTTGCTTTTTATATCAAAGAAGAGGGGTAAAACTGTAATGTAGGCACATTTAAAAATTCTTGCGCGACAGTCAGGGGCAGCACTTGGGTAAGAGCTTCCCAACTCAAGCTCGCAAGACATTTTGGACAAAATCTAGTATGTCCCAGGTGAAATAGGAAGCTTGCGGGCGTAAGCTATCCTTTTCAAGCTTGCGAACCCTATTATTCACACACTATCAAGCACAGTTATCTTTTAATTAAAAATTAACCAGCGAGGATGATACAGGAATTCCATGTCAGCAAAACACAACCACCCAACCTTTAGCTATTCTTCTCCTAACTTGTCCATGGAATAATAATACTCTTTGACTTGTATTCGTGAACCATATCTACAAACTTGTGATATTTTCAACAAACAACAGTACACACAAAGGAATTGACAATACTATAACACTAACAACTAGGTTTTTAATTCTATTGATGAATTCAATTTTAAATTCTCCAATTTTAATTCTAAATAAGATAGATTAGTTCAATTATATATTGCTAGTCAAAAATAGAGAATGCAATTAGTTTAATCTTTTATTTTTTATTTTTTATAAATGAAATCCGATATTTACTGTGTAGTAGGGCTTTTCGAGTTATAATAACTAGTACTTCTCGTAAATGGGGGAAAATAGCAAGGAAAGAATGTCGTAAGGATGGAGGAAGAAAAGAGGGGAGAGTGTGAAATCCGCAAACATGATCTAGAGTGAGAGGGGGGAGTAAAGTGCTTGTATTTAAAATAAATGGATCCTCTAGAAAAAATCACGACCATATCTACTGTTTGTGGGGAATTATTAGATATCGCTTTGGTGGTTTCATTGCGGCTTTCTGTGCTAGTTTGTTTGAAGGTTAGAGTAATTTTGGTAGTGTTTGTTTCTCCAGAAGATATTAAAAATATTTTGATTTTTATTAATTTTTTTTTTTAATTTTCTTCAATCTCTGTTTTGAGTTCAATAAAAATACCATAAATCTTTATAAATTTTCATAAATTTTTAATTTTTTTATACACTATACAAATTATAAAATTAAAATTTTTATTAATTTATATTAATTTCTTTTGCACTTCAAAAGCATTCTAAAGTTTTATTTTTTATTTTGTTTTTAACAAACCAAACATCACCTTTGCTGGGCTTTGTGCTTTGGTTAATGAATTGATTGTTTGCTATCAGCTACATGGATTTAGTGAAAATAGTTATTGAAATTAATTATATGGATTTAGTGAAAATAATTATATCGTTACAGGAGTCGTCAATGTTTTTTAAAATGATTCTATTTTTTTTTTTAACCATGTTAAATTGGATAAAGTGATTTTCCTTATTAGTGACTCCGAATATTTGTCCATGCATTTGTAATTATTTTCGTGCAACAAAAAAGTTTGGTTCTTGAAAAAGAAAGATAATCTAACGGCAAGGGTGTTCATGCCTTTTTACCAAGCAAGGTGCGTCTAGTTATCATTTCCCCAACCAATACTATATATATATAATATATATATATATATGAAAGAGTATCAATCAAAAAAATAAATAAATAAATAAATTATTGACGCATATAGATGGAAATGGCATATCTTCTGATAACATAGTCAGATTTGGAACCTTCAACTTAAAACTTATATATTGTAGGCATATCACATGTGCAGTGATCACATGTTTTCTTT
The DNA here is from genome assembly GCA_035590655.1 of Pouteria glomerata. NCBI lineage: Eukaryota > Viridiplantae > Streptophyta > Magnoliopsida > Ericales > Sapotaceae > Pouteria > Pouteria glomerata. The sequence goes on from JAVXUM010000046.1 coordinate 7,313,973, forward strand.
TTCAATTCACAGAACAAGCTAAGGCATTTAAGCACTGAACCATATATTCATGGTCCGAACCGGCCTTCATACATAATAAATAGATATATATATATAGTCATAAATATATATATTGATCAGCGGGGATTGAGGCGAATGGGTAATCCTTTTTCTGGTCTGGGCGTTGGATCAACCAAAACACTCTCTGCTGGGTGTACTTTTTCCCATTTGAACCTTCTCACCACATTATACATGAAGACGAGGATTTCGAGGCGAGCGTACTCTTTCCCTGGGCACATGCGAGGTCCTCCTCCAAATGGCACGTGCGAGTAAGGGATTGGTCCGTTTCCTTCGAACCTTGTCGGATCAAACTTTTCTGGTTCTGGGAAGTAGTCTGGATTCATGTGCGTTGTATTCGTGTTCCAAAATAACTATATATATCACACGATACACAAGGTATAAGACTTCACTTAATTAATTGGTATCATTTGATTAATTAAATTTTCAGAATATAAGAATACGATAACCATTAACCCAAATGAAATAAAAATGGAAATTAAAGATTGGTCTATTAATCAGTGATCTAGGGTTTATATTAATGTGTGTATATATTCACATAGATATTAATTTTTCTTTATTTCTATTTCTATAGATGTTGCTTTTCGGCCAAGATAGGAGGAAAATATTTTTAATTAAATTAGTAGAGATTATGATACCTTCCATCCTTTGGGAATGGAGAAACCAGCGTAAGAGAAGTCAACAATAGCCTCTCGAAAGGTTCCTTGAAGCGGGGCTGCAAGTCTCAGTACTTCGTTAGCCACATTCCATGAGTACTTCATCTTCTGTAAGTCGTCCCAATTCAGCAGCTCTCCTGGTTGCTTCGCAGTTGCAACCCCCAGTTGCTCTATAGCCAAAATGAACGAGAAAGGCATTTAACCAAAGAAATAAGAATAATGATAATTATAATTAATAATTTTGACTAATTTACACAATTCGGTTGGAATTTATCCTACGATGCTAACAAGCTAAATCAACCTTGTTTGGTCGTTTGTAATCATTTTGCTTTATATTGATGAATGTATCTCTTCATCCAAAGAGGTAAACTTAACCTTCGAAAATGGGTATAAAATTTTAATGGAGATTTTTCACTTCGTAAATTAGTTTTGAGGTGATTGTAATTAATATGATAGTACATCCAGGTTTGGGAAGGATACAACCAACTTTCATATTTATTTTAGTAATACTACAGTTACACCCTTTTTTTATACTCTGTTTTACATGCTACTGTTTACGACGGGCAGTGACAGGTGTATTCTATTTAAAATTATCACTTTTATACTCTGTTTTACATCCTACTGGTCACGACGGGTAGTGACCAGTGTATTCCGTTTAAAATTATCACTTTTATATTCTGTTTTACATTCTACTGGTCACGACAGGCAATGACCAGTGTAGTCCGTTTAAAATTATCACAGTCATTAAATATCATCTTCATCCAGCGGCTGTAATAGTTTTAAACAGAATACACGGGTCACTACCCGTCGTGACCAATAAAGTATAAGAAAAATATAAGTAAGAGACTATAAGCGTAGTATTTTCATATTTATTTCTTAGTCGTGCACTTTCCATATTTGGCACAGTTCTTTACCTCCCTATATGCAATAGTTGCATGTGGACAGGTGTATCAAAATTTATTTTACGTCAATAAAGTATTTGTTTGGAATGTTAATTTTAACCTCTTAAAAAAAATTGAAAAAATTTAAACAATTGGATATTTAGTGTGTGTTCAAAACACGTCATAAAAAAAAAAAAAAAAAATGTTTTTCAAACAAAATGTTAAAGTTAAAAAAAAAAAAAAAAAAAAAGTTAATAAAAACTGTATAAAGTGTTTGACAAAAAAGATGGTAAAAATTATTACTTATTTATTTATTTATTTTTATAAACGAAACAAGTTCAAACTAAATCCTGTCAAATCCGTACAAAATTCTACTGGAGCCCCTCCCCTCCTTTGCAATATGTTTCGAATTACTGTTTCAACTAATTGACAAAAGTCAATTAAAAAAACCTAAAACTAATGAAAAAAATTAGCAAGATTAATTTTCCATATTACCCTTTAGCACTTGGCTATAGATGTGTGGCAGTTCCGCAAGGTACTTCATGATGAAAGTAATGGCAGTACTAGCAGTGTCATGGCCACCAATCAGCAAACCAATGATCTTATCAGCAATGTCCAACTCATTCATGAGCTGTCCATTTCCATCTGCCGTAGTAAGCATATGGCGAAGTATATCATATTTCGGGCTCAACTCCTTCTCGACCAAATCGATTTTCCTCCGCTTGATTATTTCCACCATCTCTCTCCTTATCATCGTCGAGGCTTTGATAGCGCGACGAAAGGGAGTTCCCGGTAGGTCTACGGGCACTGAGAGGACTCCAGCGACCAAAACCTGGGTCAAAATGCTAATTATGATCATTTTGATAATCAAATAAAAGTGTGACTGACGTAGCTTGACTACGACGAATAAAGAAAAATAAATAAAATAAATAAAAGAAGGTTGAAAGAAAATTTTAGGATTTTAATATTATAAATCTACCTCAAAGCAATGCGTAAAGTGCTATTTATAGGCACCAATACAAAACCCTAATCCTAAAGAATAAAACCAAAATAAATAAAATAAATTAATTAATACTCCAAAAATTATGAATAAATAAGGAAACTAATA
>JAVXUM010000046.1:7316774-7329092 GCA_035590655.1 Pouteria glomerata
TCAACATCAAAAATATCAACCGCCCCCCCCCCACAAAAAAAAAAAAAAATAGTTCAAAATTTTCAATCTGTATTTTCAAATAGAGACAGAGAGCAGCAAGCGAAAGAGAGCAGCGAGAGAGAGGCAGAAAGCAGCGATAGAGAGAGAAAAAAAAACTCACCGTCGGAGTCGCCGTTGCTGCGCGAGGCTGGTGAAGCCCGCCGGAGCTGCGCGAGGCCGGTGGAGGCCACCGACCTTCGACAAGTCGAGAGAGGGTAAGCGATTTCTAGGTTTTGTATTTTTTGATCCATCGTGTGGAAATGTCCCTCTCGTCCTTCCTGATACATGTTATGTTTAATTATTTACGGTAGGACCCAATTAATTTTCACTTATTTAAATTTATCTCAAATAAAATTTAAAATATTATATTAAAATCAGTTACATTTTAGTAGCATTTGAAGTAATAAAAAATAAAAAAAAATATTATTTAAGTTAATTTTAGGTATTTGAATTCTATCAGATTTTTTTCGAGAAGAATAATAATATTTTTGTACCGTCAGAATAAAACTATAAGAACAATTTTTCAAATTTGTTTTTACGAATTTAAAAAAATTAATATAAAATAGCGATAATAATACTCGTTTAAAAGATTTCAACTTGAAAAATATGATTCTTAAAAAAATTTACTCATCCAGTTAACTTTCTTTTAGATTTTTATTTTTTTAGTGAAATATTAAAATTTTTTAAGATAAATTATGAATACATAACGTGTGCAGTGAAATAAATTTTAAAAATTTTTAAAAATTAAAAAAAAATTTTTTTTTTTTTTTTCAAACCAAACACTCTATTCAAGAGGACGGTAGCGTCTATCTCAACTGTGCCTGGTGCGAAAAAAAAATTAAAATAATTTAAAAAAAAAAAGTGAGAAACTGATGCAGAGAGAATTGAATATGTATTAATACTATTTTATTTAAAAAAATATAAATTTATTTAAATTATTAAATTTTAATCCAGCAAGTAAATCAGTATAGTTGGCCCAGCATTGATCCGCTAAACCTGGAAAGTTCCACTCCCCGAGCCAAAGTCTGATTGTTTCCAACTGTCCAGATTCTGTGGCTGCTAGTCGAGGATCCGCCTTGGATTATTTTAAAAATTCAAAATTGTGACGAAAGAAGACAAATACATACACTGGAGAGCAAGGGGAACGAAGATATACAGGATCGACCAAGTGAACCTACAAAACTACGTGCATCAATACGATGGCAAGATTTGAAGCAACAAGAAGTACTAGAAAGAGGTAATAAACAATACAAGCCTCGGTGGGAATAGCAAGCCCAGATGGAACTATCAATTCCTTTCCTCTCCCAAGTGCGTCAAATACTCTCTTATCCCTGGAAAATTTTCAGTATCTGAAGTTTTGTGTAATTTTCAAACACAAAAGATTGTCCCTCATGTTGAAAATTAAAAAAGAAAAAACAAAAGACAAGAAATAATAAGATAAAAATATAAACGTTACATGTTATCATATGTCATAAAAATTAAAGAGAGACCTTTAAATAGGTTTATAATGAAAAATATGTATGATAACAATTTACAAACCAAAATAAACATAATTACTTACTAAAAACTAATATATATAATATTTTAATATAGGTAATATATATAAATAATATATTATAACCTAATATAAAATAGTCTAACACCCTCTTTCAAACTACATACCAAAATAAAGGCAACTACTTACTAAATATTAAAGTAAAGAATATTTTAATATAGGTAATATATAAAAATAATATATCATAACCTAATATAAAATATTCTAACACCCTTTCTCAAACTCAAGATGGTAAATCACCATGAGTTTAGAAATAAGAGTATTCTAAAAACAGCTAAACCGGATAGCATAAAAAGTCGTGAGCATATAATCTGAAATTGTGTAGGTACTGATGGCGATAAAGTTTTGATGGAAAGTTCTTAAAGAAATTTCGCTGTCATCGGTATAATTATTTTTCTACATTGGAGAAGGAAAAATAAGCAATTAGAATATATAGTATACGAAAATGGAATAAAAAAGGCAAAACTGTTAAAACGTCATAGAAAAAAATAGCAGCATCTTACTCTTCAGATTTTATGTCTAGTAATAAAAAATTGACATCTGTTGATGTATAATAATCGATTTCATCAATAACAATATTATGAATAGGATTAAAATATAATGTTAAAATTTCATCTTAAATAAAAAATAAAGTACTAAGATGATAAAATACGAAAAAAACAGAGGTTGGAATCAAAATAAAAAGGGTTACAAAACTTAACGTTGATTTAGACTACGAAACAAATAGATTTTGTGTGATAAAAATAGTGTGGGAAAATGATACTATACCATAGAAATCAAAAACATAGAATATGGCTCTAATACCATGTTAAAAATAAAAATAAAAGACAAAAAGTAGAAATTAGAGAGAGAAAATATAAACGCTATATCTTTTCATAGATATCGTAAAGGTTAAGGAAAAGTTTTTAAATAGGTTTATAATGAGAGGTATGTATGTTAATATAGGTTAATATTCTAATATAGGTAATATATATAAATAATATATTATAACCTAATATAATAACCTAATATAAGTAATATATAAAATATATTGTCTTAGTATTTTTTTATTTAGGATGAAATTTTATATTTTATGTTTTCAAAAATAAAAATAAAAGATAAAAAATAATAGAATTAGAGAAAAAATATAAATACTATAGCTTGTCATGTGCATCTTAAAAGTTAAGAAGATACCTTCAAATAGGTTTACAATAAGAGATATGTATAATAATAGTAATAATAATCTACATATCAAAATAAAGGTAATTACTTACTAAATATTAAAATATAGAATATTTTAATATAAGTAATATATATAAATAATATATCATAACTTAATATAAAATATTAAACATTTTTTTTTTTAATTGTGACACAGTAGGCACAGGAGAATTATAGAACCTGGAATGGGGTCGAAAACTTCGCAACTTGGGCCGGATCCTCGATGCTCAAAAACAACCTACAAGCCACTGCGAAGGTGTATTGTTTTGCCCGTGGGAGGACGGCGATTTCTCTTTTGGAGTCCCAGTGTGCTTTAAAGTGTTCTTTGGCTATTGAATCCATGACTCCGACGTACTTCTGCAAAGCTTCGGGCTTTAGAAACCCGGGAAGCAGTTTGCGCATTTTCATGGACTCTTCATTGGTTGAGGTCTGGAGAGACGAAGGGAAGATCTTCTCCACCGACCGCGGCCACCAGGAGGTGACGAGCTTGTTCTCGTTCGAGAACAGGAACTTGTTTCCCGCCGCTTTGCAGAGCACCACCACCGGTTCGCGGAGTAACGAGGTTTTGAAAACGTCCGGGGAGTATTTCTCCATCCGATCGTCGAAGAACTTTTCCGGGATTCCTTTTCTCCCCGTGGAAAAGAATTCTATAGTTTCTCCGACTAACGGCCAGCCCATTTTCCCCGGAGGGAGATTTTTCCGGTCGCCGGGATGTTTGGTTTTAGGGAAAAGTTTTGAAAGGGAAAGGGAGAGAAAGAGGGCTAAGATGAGGAGGAGAGAAAGAAGCAAGATGTCCATGCCACTTTCTTGCCTGTAATAGGCTTATCAAATATTATTGGCGAAAGCTAGTTTGAACTGAACTATGTATGCAGAAGTGATATATAATTGTTGTTGGTGTGGTAACCTTTGTCGGTGGTGTTAAACATTTTACCATTTTTTCTACAAATAATAAGTTTGGAAAACAGATTAAAAATTGAGAGAAAATAGTAGAAAAGTAAATTGAATTGATAGTTTAATTTATTGAATATGTTGGGTTAACTTTAAAAATAAGAAGATAGTTAATAGATGTTTGTCAAAAGAAATAATTTTTATTTAAGAGGCATTTGAAGCTCCAAAAATTACTTAAAAAAATGTATTTTGGATTATTTTTAGTATTTGAAACTTAGCCATCAAACCAAATTTTTTGGCAATGAATATTTATGTTCTAATGAATTTTGGTAAAAATTTTAAAATTTTTCTATTAAAACTTTTTGAAATTTGTATAAGTTTTATTGGAATTGATAAAAACTTATTAACATTGAGAGATATATATAAATTTATAAAGATTTATATATAGATTTATACAATTTGAGGTGAAAAAATTTGCTGTATAATTTAATTATATTATTCATTTAATTACATTATTTACTTAAAAATAATTTAACAAAATATATTTTATTTTAATTTAATTAGTTAATACATATAAGACCCCAATATGCACACATGCTTCAACCATGACCATACTATTGCCATCTTCTAACGCAACGAACGATGGTATGGTAAATGCTATTCTAAATGATTTAATAAAATATATTTAATTTTAATTACCAAAGAAGTCAATTAACTGTCCTCAAAGTCAACTCTAAAAAAATTCCACTCAAACTGCAATATTGTAAATCTACAAACCAATCGTAATTGGAGATTGCCTCTGGCGGTTGTTGAGGTCAAGCTTTTGAGTATTTTTGCGCCGGGGCTATGAATTAACTATACAAGAAGCAGCAGTGCGGGTCAAGATTCCAGCTCACTTCAATTACAGAGGCTGTAAGACTTTGGTTTAGTTAGTGGGTAAACGTTTAAAATTTTTTAAAATTATTTATTTTTTATTTTATTACATACTATAAATTTATAATTTATTTTATTTTACTTTACTTTTTACTACACCAAACACAACATTAATAAGATAATTTTTCAGGTCATAAGTTTGATTCGCCTTCTGGATACTCAGATTTCAAGTGAGGGCCGCTGATGATGAGGTCCTGGCGTTTAAGTTTTCCCGGAGTTTACCCAATACACACTTAAAGAATAGTGGCTGCGAATTTCTCATTATAAAAAAAAAAAAAAACAAGACAATTTTTCAATACGATAACATTGACTTTGTTGTGTGGTTTCATATTATTCATTGGATCATTAATTACGACGCATCATAGACACGACAAGCAGGGTCAGCATCCAAGATGGTAAGTGTTTACATCCGTCGATTCGGTTTAGGTTTTTAGTAACTTCAATCAAATCGAAAATCGAAATCATTTTGATTTACAAAAATTAAAATTAAATTATAATTAATTTTTTTGTCAAAAATTATTATCAAAATAATATAACAGTGACACTTATTTGATAAGAGATTTTCTTTGGAATGTTTAAATTAAAGGCAAAAATGAGTGTAAAAGATTACTATATAGTGAATTGTATAATATTAATAATTACGAAGATATTGTATTATTTTTTAGTATGTTTGGATATTAAGGTGTAATATTTAACATGTAATAATTACATTTAATTTAAATTGGGTGTAACAATTCATTCATATAATTTAACTATATTTAGTTTAAGAATAACAATTAATCTGTATGAAGTGCATGCACACTTATTAAAATTTTTTAATAGTAAATAATTGATATTTTTAGTAAAATATTTATTATTTATTTTAATAATAAATCACTAATCAATTTGATATTAAAGTATTAATCTTGAAGTAATTAATGTAATTTTAATAATACATAATTTTTAGAATAAATTATAATTAGCTTTGATAATAAATTACAATTTTTAAAAGTAATTAATTTTAGTTTAAAAATATTTATTGAAATTTCAATAATAAGTAAAATTTTAATTATTACTATTTTCATTAATAATAAATTATTAAGTAAATAGTGAATAAATAAATTCTACTATTTTAATAAAACATACATTTAAAAAACAATTAGCATTTAAATTAATAAAATATATTAATAAATAGAATCATGATTGAATTACAATCCAAAATCCATTTTTTTGTTAAAAATACATTTCAATATTTTCTACATTCTAGTAATGGTTTAAAAAAGTGTGGTTTCAAATTATTCTTTTGAATAAACCATCCAATTTTTTATTTGTAGACAATAATTATGATTAACTAAAAAGTAATTTATTAAAATGCATTTAATTTTTGCATTAAAAATAATTAATATTGTAATAAAATGAATCATTTTAATCATAAATTTTTATATTGTTAATAATTAGTTTTGATAAAGTAAATCATATTTACAATAAATTATTTTTTAAAAAATATTTAATTTAATTTAGTAAAATATATAATTTTAATATTAAACTATTATTTCCTAAAAATTAATCTAATAAAATAAAATAATATTGGAATATTAATTAATTCTATTTTATTAAAATCATTCATTTGAATATAAATCATTTTTTATCATAAACTACTTTTAATTTAATAAATTATTTTTAATTTAATTAAATAAATTATTATTTTAATAATTATTATTATAAATAACTATTTTAGAGGGATAAAGTGTAAGAAATAGTAAGAGAAGTGCAAACTTTCTTCATTACACATCGTTACCTTAATCCCATGGTAATATCTTCTTTTTTTTTTTTTTTTGTAAGAAAATTAAAAGAGTAAATTACCTCAACTCCCATGGTAATATCGATCCTCAAAATGATAGTAAATTCTACTAGAGTTAACACTTATTTTTTAATTTTAAATTTTTGTAAGACGGATTAATAATAACCCTCGTAACTTTTCACTTTCTTCGTTCTTGCATCAAACTCACTCTCGATGGATTATTTTATTTTTTTCAAAATGATAAATCCTTTCAGTTGTCACATTATTTTTGTAATTTTTTCAGGAAAAATCTTTTAAGCGGAATTAATTAAGCAGAATTAATATTTAAAGATTAGTATAAAAAAAAAAAAAGTCAAGCTAATTGCCGACGGAGTCGATCCCAACCCAACATATGGTATACTCCATTATCCACAACACACCCACACCACACCCCATGTTGGACTAGAAAAATGGAAACGAAAACCACTGTCAAAGAGAGCGGCACTCCACTTGAGACCTCACCAAAGCAAACCCTTTTTGAGTCGAGACTCATAAGTCACAGCTGACAGACTTCAGTGTTGTCCCTGCATGAAACTCCAGGCACATTAGGCACCGTTTGGGAAGAGTCAGACTCCCTTTTTTTTTTTTTTTGTCGTGATTTTTTTTTTCCATTTTATATAATTTTTTTCCTTACGAAGGTGGTGATTGAAGTGCCAAATTTTGGGAGAAAAAAATAAAAAGTTGGTAAATATTGAATTATCTGGTGTTTGGTGTGTTTTTCAAAAAGCATGAAAAATTAATAAAAATTAAAAAATTTAGATAAAAATTGGTAAAAGTTAAAAATTTTTGGTAAAAAATTGGTAAAAGTTGAAGAAAATTAGTGAAATTTAGATAAAGTTGATAGAAGTTAGGGATCATTTGGAAATCCAATTTTTAACAATTTTTGACTTTTTTTTACTAAAAGTTGATAGTCAAAATTTTAGTATATTTGATAAAATAAATAACAATTTTTAATAATTTTTAGCAACTTTGATAATTTTGAGTATTTGGTAAAATTTTTGACAGTTTTTGACAACTTTTTTGTGTATACAATGTGTTTGATAGAACTTTTAGTAACTTTTTTAGTTAAGTAAGATACTGTTACTGAGTAGAAAATAAATAAAATTTGTTATTTTGTCAAACACTCAAATTTCGAAAGTTAGTAGATTTATGCTGAAAATTGCTCTCCAAATAATACCTTAAAGATTTTAGTGCAGAGAAAGTTAATAAAAATTAAAAATTTTTGAAAATTTTTTACACTCTAAATACCTCCTAATTTTTTCTTTTTTAATTTGATAACTTTTAAGCATTCTATTTACATTCATTAAAATAAGATTATAAATAATGATTAAAATAAAAAGATTACGTACAAATAATTTTTTTTCCAAACAGTAGTTTAATCCCCCAACTTCTCCCCTAATGTTGGCATTCGAAAGTCTTCTAAGGTTGGCTTGGGATTACATCAAAGTCGGTTTGAAATTTTGGTTTTATGAAATGTAGTCATTTTCAAGACCCAATGCCGTGCCATGTTACAACACCTGCAAATTAATGTTCGGAATGAGAACTTTTGTTCTGTCAACAATAATTGGTAGCAGGCTGGTTGTTCAATACCTAGGATATTTTCATAACAGTGCACGATTTTACGTATATGTCCTTAGAGTTATTAAAAAATATTTCTAAATCAAAAGATTATAAGAATAAAAAATTAGACAAACTCCAATTTGTTTAAAACCCCCTATTAGACGTTGTTAGGATAATTTAAGATCAGATTTAAGTTTATGAGCGAGGTCGGTTAAAGATAAACAAATTAGAAATAGTTAATAATAATAAGAGAGAATTTTTATGTCTAGGAAAAAATAGAAATGAAACTTTTAAATATCAAGTTCATATTTCTAAAAAAGTATCAAATAGATTAAGTATTGTTAAAATTTTAAATTTTTTAATAGACAGTGTGTTTGAAACTATAGGTACTTTAAATAAAATAAAAAATAAAATAAGCAAAATAAGTAATATCGATTGACCAGCAAGTACAAAAATTTTGTTGAATCAAATAGTTAACGAACACTAAGGAGATGAAACATCTAATTTTTAAACAATTAAAGATGATCAAATTACTGCCTTATACAAAGACAGAAAAAAAGAATTTGATGAAATCTCAGTAGTGAAAAACATTACTAAGGAAAAGGCTTATAAAAATTTCTAAACTAATAAAAAAATATAAATATGTTTTCATTCTAGATTCTAATTCTGAAAGCTCAGATGAAAAATACCGTGCAACCAGTTAGGTGAATGAAAATGAAATTAATTCTGGAACTGAAACTGAAATAACAGTTGATCTAGAATTAGATGAAGAACTAGCAAAAAAACTAGACAAAGCTCTAACCTTAGACAAAAACTTAAGAAAAATAAAAGTAAGAGCATCAAATCATCTAGATAAAGATCCAGAAATTAAACTAGTTAATGAAAAAATAACTTTTTTTAACGATAATCATATAAAAAAGGGAGATAAATCTAGTTCCGATGAGATTTATGTTAAATAAAAACATGAACCTAGTCCTTCTAAAAGAGAAAATTTAAATAAATTCAATGTTGTTGCAAATGGACTCCACTATCATTGCATTGGTACCTAAAGTCCCTAATCCCAATATGGTTGCAGATTTTAGGATAATTTCTTGCTGTTCAATTATATACAAATGTATCTCTAAGATCATTGCTAGCAGACTCAAAACCATAATGTCACTTGTCATTGGCTCCACTCAAGCTGCATTTGTCAAAGGTAGATCTGTTTCAGATCAGATTCTCCTCATGCAAGAGTTAGTTAGGAATTATCACATGCCTAATTTATCTCCTAGAAGTGCATTAAAGATCAATCTTATGAAGGCTTTTGATTCAGTACCTTGGGATTTGCTTTGTGATATACTTCAAGCTTTTAATTTGCCAATCAAATTTAGAGATTGGATTAAGGCCTCCATCACAACTCCATACTTCTCAATTTTTGAATAGTGCATTGGAAGGCTTCTTTCCTATAGCTAGATGACTTAGGTAAGGTGTTCCCCTTTCTCTCTATTTGTTTTTACTAGCTATGGAGTTTTTCTTAAGGCTTTTCAACAACACTATCAAAAAAGAAGATTTCACCTATCACCCTAGGTGCATGCAGCAGCCTTTCATTACTCATATATACTTTGTTGATGATCTTTCATCCTGTGTTCCCCTAATACTCCCACTTTTCATACAATACACAAGGCGCTGCTAGAGTTCCATAAATATTCAGGCCTTCAACCTAATGGACTTAAAAACAAAGTATACATCACAGGCATGAATCAATAGGAAAAGCAGTAACTTTGTTTTATCCTTGGGTTTTAGTTAGGTGAACTCCCAATTCGATAATTGGGAGTTCCGCTCATTTCCACCAAGGTCAAGTATGAAGATTGCAATGGCTTAATTGATAAGATCATCAGCAGAATCAAAAGTTGGTAACCTTATACTGGCAAGCTTGTTTTAATTAAGGCTGTCCTCTTTAGCATCCAAGTTTATTAGAGTATGCACTTTATTTTCCCTAAAAAAGTCATTTATGTTGTTAAGCAAGCGATGAGGAAATTCCCATGGACTGGTTGTGAGCTTAAAAAAGGGAGTTGCAAAGTTACATGGGATGAATTATGCCTACTAGAAAATAAAGGAAGCCTGAGTACACGTAAGCTGCATGAATGGAACAAGGCTGCTATGATAAGGCATATTTAGTTTTTATGTTCTAACACTTCATCGTTATGGGTACAATGGTGCTATTGAAACATCCCAAAGAGGAAAACCTTTTGGGAGGTTAAAACTCCATCAGACTATTCTTGGACTTGCAGAAAGCTCCTTAAGCCAGGATATGAGGCTATCCGCATATCAAAGTACAAGATAGACAACGGTGAGTTTGTTTCTCTTTGGTTCTTTAACTGGCGTCCCAGAGGTCCTTCGATACCAACATACACTCCATGGTTAGCCTATGATGCCGGGATACCAAAAGAAGCTAAAGTGTCTTGCATTGTTAACAATGGGCAATGGAGATGGCCTTGCCTCATGAGAGCTATAAGGAATCATTCTAGACTACAAGAAATCATTTTAGACTTTCCACCAGATTACTTGCCTCAACCTCATCTTCAAGATCAATTAATCTGGCTAGCTTCAAAAAATGATGTCTACACAATTGCTAGTGACTGCATATTAAAAGTGCGTCTCAATTCAACCCCCAAGTATAAGGGCCTGCAGTGTAGTTTTACCTAGTGGTTCTAGGATCGTATCCACAGAGAATTCTATGTTTTTAATTTCTAAGTTATCTTAGCCTATCTAGGTTCACTGGGGCATGAAAAGTAAATCAAACGGTTTTGGTGGAATATGATTGTTTTGAACTATCCTAAACAATAAAAATAAATGTAAATAAATTGCAAAGTGATTGAGAGCAAGAATGAAATAATTACTAAATTCAAATATGGATTACTATCTTGGTTTGGGAATCAATTTTCAGGTAATATGATATTTAATAATTAAAACCCTAGTCCAAAGCCACAACTCAAAGTTCACGTTTCTTATTAACATAAGGGGAAATTTGAATCGGAAAAATAAATCATTTAACTCTTTTAAAAACTATACTCAGTTTCGTATTCACATTAAATGGATTATGAATCTGGAAACTACTCTTTATAAAATTTTTGGTTTTGGAATTAAATTCAATTACCTCAAGTTTTGAAAGATTATTTAAAGTACCAAGAAGAACTTTTCAGTGATTCAACGGATATAAACAAGTCTTCTTGTTTTCTAAAGACTTTAAGAAAATTAAATTTAGTTCCTTAAAATTAGGGTTTCAACAATTAAAAACACATACCCTATTTTGAACTCCCAAACCAAGAATAAAAGAACTAGCCACGCATATTTAGATTATTCATTATAAATTTTCTGGAATTAAAAATTAAAACTAGGTGAAAACAATAACCCTAATCTAGAATTCAAGAAAATCAAGAAAATATAAAAACCTTAGATATTACTACGCATGCATGAATATAGTTAAATATACTAAGATTAAACTAATGATATTTGCTATTTAAACACTACTACTAAACTAAACTAATTCATTAAAGAAGTAAATCAGAAATCTGGAAAGAAAACTTTGCAAAACCCTAACCCTAGAATAATAAACACATGCAAAGCTAATGAAACGTACGTAAAGAAACACATACGAAGCCAGAAAAACTTAACTAAGGAAGAACACTCTATTTTTATTACGTATAAATCACGAACAAACTCAAACTTACCTGGAAACTAGATCAAAAGTGGCAAAAAAAACTAAAAGCAACCATAACAGCAAGTACACAGTGAAGTGCAGCAACATCTTTCTAAAAATCTCTCTGAACGCTCTTCAAAGACTCACAATAAATTGAAAAGAATCAAAGTGATAGAACCCTAAGATGGCTAGCCAAGAAGTCCTTAAAACATAACCCAAAAGTCCTTTATAAAGATGTACAAGAAACCCTAAAAAGAACTGAAATTATGGGTTATAGATCTGCTTGACCGTCCGGACGCTCGACACTACCATCCGGATGGTCAATCTGGATTCTTAAAATTTTTTCTTGTTTACTCTTGGCCGTCCGGACGGTTGGTCTGAGCGTCCGGACGGTACTCCAGGTCAATTTTTTCTTCCTGCTTTGTTTCAGTTTCTTCTTCGCTTCCATTGGTTTCTTCTCCTAGTTTTATTATCACTTCCTCATTGTTTTCTTCATCACTTTGCAAGAATATATCATCATTTTCGCTACAATGAAGAAAACAACCACATTAGTTTGCAATTATCAAAGAGTATCGAACTTATAAATAAAATACGCATAAATTTACTAATTTAGTGGGTTTGTAATTACACTTTTCAAGCGTAATC
>JAVXUM010000046.1:7345091-7359033 GCA_035590655.1 Pouteria glomerata
CAATTTGGGGCTTAGAATCACCTAAATTCACTTAACAATTCACTAAACTTAGTTTGGATAATTAGGGTTTCTAATTTTCAAATTCTTGAATCAAGGCTTATTTATCCAAATTTAGGGTTTAAGAATGCTCTAATATCATCTTCTTTAAGTTAAAATCAAGTTCCAGGAAGATCCCCTATCTTAGATTTCAAGTTGGGTACGAAATACCTCAAATTCTTTATGCACTCTTTCTTGGAAAGTTCGGGGTATTACAAAACCCTAGCATTTTCAAGTTTAAAATCACAAAAATTTACTTAATAACTTACTAGGCTTAATTTAGCCAATTAGGGTTTCCATACCCCTAAATTTGAATTAATGTTGTCTAAATTTGTTTTAGGGTTTTATGATACTCAAATGTTGTTTTCTTTGGGCTAAGTTCAAGTCCTAAAAGGGTTCTTTAACCTAGATTTCAATTTGAGTTCCAAACATACCAAATGTTCCAAGTATACTTACTAAAAAAATTCAAGGTATTACACGCATTGTGGAAACATAAGCGTATATAACCTTCTTTGGATTTTTAATTTGGTTTATGAAAAGACATTTGAAAACAAAATTCTTTGTCCATACTCTCTAATATCATTGGAAAAGGATTTTGGTTCTTTAAACATGTTTTCAAACCTTTGACGTAAGCAAACTGAATCTAAAACCACGAACTTTTTACAATAAAATTTTTTGACTTTGTAATCCATTCGACGTGAGTATGAAGTTGAGTAAGTGGCAAATTAAACTCTTAATGAAATATCTTCCAATTCCTATTTCTCTTTTTTAAGAAAAATGTAAAATTTGAATTGCAGTAAAACAATAAGGGTTTTAATTATGAGATTTTCCTCAACCTAAAAATTGAACATCAAATCAAGGTTGTTTTCCATTATTTGAATTTAGAATTATTTGATTTTTATCTACTAGTTAAGAAATTTACTTCTTTGCAATTGTTTCCATTATTTGCTTTAATTCTTATCATTTAGGAACTTAGTAGGAAACCTTACTCAAAATAATCAAATCATTTATTTATTTTCAGAGCATTTAGGAATAGAACAACCTATAAAAACCTAGAAACCAAAACTTTAGGCTCCCTATGGATACGATCCTAGACTCACCAGGTAAAACTACACCGTAAACCCTTGCACTTGGGGGTTGATTTTACACACACATTCCAATAGCGGTCAGTTGTTAATTTTGATTATGTTTTGCTTTGCGTCTTCGAAGTAAGGTACTCTATTCATTTAATTTACTAAAGAATTTCATTATTTTGATTGCCGTTTATCTTTGCTCTTACTATTATTAAGTTTTGATGGATTGTGAAAGCATGCTAGGCTTGGTTTTTGTAATCTTGATTTAACGTTTTCAAGGTAGGGTGGATTATTGGAATAGGATAATGTGCTAGGGTTATATACATAGCGTTTTAACGTATATGTGTATATGTCTTGATTCAACCCTGATATATTTTGTTTTTAAGAACTCTCAAAAATGAGAATTTTTTATCATATTTCTGTAATCACTGATAAAAGTTCTCGACTCTTCAAGCACTCTTTTGAATATCTTAAAACAAATAAATTGGATTTAATTCCACAAATATTACTAATAGAAAATTTTCCGACTTCATAATCCATTGACGTGAATATGAAGTTTTGTTAGTAGAAAGTTTAAAATCTTATTTATTTTGTAAGACTTTCGAAAATGAAATCTTCTGATCATATTCTAACAATCACTGATAAAAGTTTTCGGAGCCTTAAAAAATTTTTTTAAATACCTTGGGATAAATAAATTACATTTTATCCACAAATATTTTTAATGAAAAATCTTCCAATTTCATAATCCTTTGACGTGAGTATGAAATTGTGTATGTGGGGATTTCAAAAGCTTTTATGAAAACATCTTCCGGTTTATGTTTCCCTTCTACATGAAACATGTGAAATTTAAACTATGATATTTTTAGCGCATTAGTCTATGAAAAATTAATCCACCTGAACTTGAGCATTAGATTAAGGTTTATTTGAATTATTTGAAGTTACATCTAAAATTGGTAATTATCTCATTGCTTTAGGAAATTAGTAATTTATTTATTATCTTAAGTTTGCTATTGCATTTAATTTTTACCAATTAGGAAATCTTATAAAAGCAAACCTTAAAATTTCCAATTCTTGAACTTAGGATTAGAAGACCTAGATAACCTAGAAATTAAAACCTTAGGTTCCCTGTGGGTAAAACTACACCGTACACCCTTACACTTGGGGATTAAGTTTAGACGCCATTGCCGGGGAATCCAATCTTAGTTTTTAGGCTATTCTAGGTCTATTTAATTTTCATATATTCCAAAAAAAAATTAAAAATTTCCAAATTTTCAAAAGTATTTTCTAAAAATTCTTCTAGTATCTTTCTTAAGCTTCTAGCACATACAGTCCTCCAAACTTCTAAAATTCATTAGTGTAGGCGTTCTTGGAATCATGGGGAAGACAGTAAGTTAATATGTCACGTCATCTTAGAACCTTCTTTTGAACCTAAAAACTCTAGTGTAGAATTTGGAACGTCAATTTCTCCTGCTTAGACTTTAGACATGGCTAATAATCAAGTCGTTAATCAAGTAGTCGTTCTTAGACGTTCCATGAGGGACATTCTGCAACAGGATAGGCATACACCTAAGTCCTGTATAATCTGGACAGAACCTCAAAGACCTTTTAACTTTAAACCTGACATGATACAGCTATTACTTACGTTTCATGGTATGGATTTAGAAATTCCATACGATCATCAAATAAGGTTTAATAATATTTGTGTCACTATTAAGGATCAAGGTTGTCCTATAAACTTTATGCTTCTTAAGCTCTTCCCGTTCTCCCTAAAAGATAAAGCTGTTATTCTTACCATCTAACTACATTCACTCACAGGATGAAATGCAGGCGAAATTCCTAAAAAATTCTTCCCTCGAAATAGAACTGATGCTATCCAACATCAAATTTTAAATTTTGCCTCACAACATAGTGAAACATTTTACCAATGTTGGAAGAGGTTTAAAATCCTCTTGCACTCATGCCCGCACCATGGTTTCAAAGTCTGGTGCATAGCTAGTATCTTTTGCAGGTCTCTGACCCCATAATTAAAACAATTTGTGGAAACCATGTGTAATGGGTAGTTTTACGATAAAACACCTAAAGAAGCTTATGACTATTTCGAAGTCTTAGCTGATAACGGCCAAACATGGGATAACTCAGGATCTCAAACCAATATCCAAGCTACTAATGTAACCCTAAGTCGAGGTATACATAAATGGAATGAGGCTGATGAGCTCAGGGCAAAGCTAGCAACACTTACACGGGAAATTGAGACCCTGAAAGTCAGGAAGGATGCACACATTATAAAAGAACCTGTTGCAAATATATATTGCATAATGTGTGATAGTCAAACCCACAGAACTAATGATTATCCTAGTATGCCAATATGTAGAGAATTTGTGCAAGGTCAGTCATCTAATGAACTCTCCATAAATACCATAAACCAATTCTGGCTTCCATATCGTGGACCAAACCAAATAGGAAACCCATATGCTGAAACGTATAACCCAACATTGAGAAATCACCTTAACTTTAGTTAGAGGAATGATGGGGCTCAATTTTCTCAATCATATCGAGCTCCACCTCTTCCAATTCAACAAGCTCTAGTCCCTAATCAAGGATTTCCTCAAAATGCTAGAACTAATGCAAATGCTTATATTCCCTCAAATAAAGGGTCCATAGAAGAAACACTTCAACAATTCATAACCATTCAATCTTCCTTTTGGGCCTAAAATAATGGAACACTAGACGACATTAAAAGTTCATTAACCCTTTTAACTTAAACTTTGAATGCACAGCCAAAAGGGCAACTCCCTACTTAACCTCATCCAAACCCTATAGCCCAAGCTAAAAAGGTTGAAGGTTCTTCAAGTGCACCTGAAAACATTGAACAGGTGCAAAATATCACTACACTTAGGAGCAAGAAAGAAATAGATAAAACTATGTTGGTACAAAAAAATAGTATAACAGGTGGAGACCATCTAAAGAGACACGTGGCAGATACTCAAAGAGAGATTTTCGAGCAAAATAATATGCCAAGCAAAAGAGAACACTTGGCCGACCATAATACTGGGCCCCACTCATAATGATTTCATATAACAATAAATCTGGTTCATTTATAATGTCTTAGTCTATTTACAATGAGAAATCTTTGCCCATGGCCTTTTTCTTGTACACGTGGCACTATGAAGTGACATTTGAACGTTCTACCGTCTGAATAAGCTTCCAAAGTTAATTCCTAATTTACCCTTATTGAATGCTATATAACTGGCATTAAATAAAAAGTAAGTATACTTGTGCCAAGCAGCCAAATATGGAAAGAATGATTATTTTCTTTAAAATATAATATTATTCTATTACATCTTTTTTACTATAAATACAACACTTAACCATAAATTAAGGTATATTCACTATTGCCCACTGAACACTCATTTCTTCTTTTTTTTTTTCTCGAATAAGGACTAAGCATCGGAGGGGATTTGGTCGGGACTCTTCTCGACCGGTTCTTCTAACTTGCTTTGTCTTGCAGATCTTGATTCACTATTTTTCAGTGGACGTGGTGATCACGCTCGGCGGTAATTTTTGTTGCCAAACATTTGGTGCCCACCGTGGGGCACATCATCTAAGTTCCCCACTGTTCTGATTTGGATTGGCATTGGAGTTAAGGTTGATCAATTAAGAATGACATCTGAGGGAGATGCAACGCCTCCTTACTCTCCACACACAAGGGAAGAGACTACTCTAGCAAAGCAAAAAGGAAATGCCTTAGTGATACACACTCCAAGTGTGGAAGCAAGCAGGAAGCGCAGGGTGGTGGATCCTGAGGCTACAAAAATGAGGAAAGAAATTGAAGCATTGGTGAGTGAAAAATAGATTGAATTAGAGGGTCTGCTATTGCAATTATGCCAGGAAAAAGGAAAGAATATTCAAGAGCATGCCTCTAGATCACAATTAGACTATGAAGAAATTGTTGATTCACTATATGAAGAAGAATATGAGCAACCGCAGGTGAGGAAAAGTCATTCCATGGTTCATTCAGAAAAAAAGAGTTTACAGCCTGAGGGGGAAGTCCATGAACAACCTCAAAGGGTGAAGTTATTTACTCCAGTAAAGTAGAAGTCTACAGTATCTCAGGGAAAGGAGATTGTTCATGTTCTGACAAAAAAGTCAACAAAGAGAAGGTCACCAGTTATTGAAGAGGATTCGTCTAGTAAGGAAGAGGCAGTGCATGAAAGAGTTAAGAAGCCTGAAAGAGTAAAGGAGCCTAAGAAGATGTATCTTCAGATTTGGGAAGACCCAGCTAAGTCTACATTAATGCTAGCAAGGAAAGTATTAGGAAAGATAGCTACCTCCCCTTTTACTAAAGAAATCTTTAAGGCGAAGCCCCCCAAGAAGTTTTAGACTCCGAGGTTTAATGTTTATGATGGTAAATCAGATCCTCTGGCTCACTATCGACATTACATGCAAGCAATGGCTTTATGGAGCTGGAATGATGAATTGATGTGTAGGGTGTTCCCATTGAGTTTGGGGGACACTGCTCTACAATGGTTCTATAAACTGGCTCTTGGAAGTATCTCTAGATGGAGGTAACTTGCCGAGCAATTTGTTGCACGATTTTTAGCTAACACGAAGTAGCCAAAAAACTACTGATGTGTTATTTACTATGAAGAAGAGGTCGGATTAAAGTCTTAGAGATTATTCAAGAAGATATTTGGAGCTTTACAATGAGGTAAAGGCATGCTTCGAACAGTTAGCAGCGACATCATTCAAGTTAGGCTTGAAAAAGGAAGATAAACTTTGGCTTTCATTGACAAAAAAGTCAGCTGTCAATATGTCTGATTTGATGTGCAGGATAGAAAAGTATGCCAAGGTAGAGGATGAGATGAGGCTAGCCGAGCAAAAATAAGATAAGGGTAATGCCAGGAAGGAATGAGGAAAGTAGGGGAAGTTGCCCGAGGAAAGGAAATCAGTATTCGAAGCAATCAACACTCTTTTCAGAGAACCAATTTTCAGAATACTTCCCCAAATTAAAGATAAGCCATATTTCAGGTGGCCGAGAAAGCTACCGGACTTTGACGGGAAAGAAGATCATAAAGATTTTTGTGCTTATCATAGAGATAAAGGGCATCGTACTGGGTCATGCAAGTCTTTGAGGAGGCATCTCGAAGATTTGGTTGGGCAAGTGTATCTGAAGAAATTTATTGCTGAAGGAAACAATTAAGCTGCTACAGCAGCCCCCTAAGAGCAGCAGGAGGGTCAAAGGAGAAAGAGGGATGAAACTACTGAAGAAGATGCTATGGATGAAGCTGAACAACCACCCTGTGCCAGACCAAGAAGGGACATTCAAAGACCAGCTGTCATTCATGTCATGCACATGGAGAATCATCCCCAAAGCGTAATAATGTGTTCAAATACAGAACAATCCTCCAAGGAAAAAGAGGTACTTGAAGTTGCTAAGTGCCCAAACAAGTGGCAGAAGCGAGAAGAAGGTCGGGGCATTACTTTCTAGGAAGAAGACTCTCAGAAAGTGGAAAAACCTCACAACGATGCCCTGGTCGTGACCTTGGGCATGTTTGAGTCAAAAGTAAGAAGAATTCTAATTGATGCCGGTGGCTCTACCGAGAAGATGTTTTACAGTCTTTTTAAGAAGTTGGGTTTGACCGAGGAAGATTTGGAACCGGCAGAGTACCCCCTCATTGGCTTCAACTCAGCTCCAGTATGGCCATTGGGGAGGGTTCTGATCCCTGTCTGAGCAGGACCAATGGAATGTGAGGTTGAATTTACTATGGTTAATGCACCGTCTTCCTATAATGCAATAATGGGAAGGTCGTGGTTGCATGCTCTGAAGGCAGTCCCTTCAACCTATAACCAAGTCCTGAAGTTTCCTTATGGGGATGAGGTGATAGAGATTCGAGGGGATTAGGACATCTCAAGAAAGTGCTTCACAGCAGCCCTGAAGTCTAAATCGTTGCTCGAGTAAGTTCAAATGGCAGAATTACCTGAGGATTCTCCAAAGATCGATGATGTAGGGGGAGATCCTAAGAAGAAGGCAGCAAAAAAACTGGAGAAAGTACTGGTTGATCCGGATGATAATAAGAAATTCTTTTTAATTGGACCTGACTTGGCAGCCGAGGAAAAGCTGGTAATGGTAGAGTTGCTGTTGAAAAATAAAGGAACTTTTGCCTAGAGCCCACAAGAGATGCCAGGTATTTCCCCCGATGTACAATCACATAAGCTTAATGTTAATCCAGGGGTGAAGCCTGTGATCCAGAAGGATCCAGAAGGCTAGAAGGTCGGCTCTACAGCACGTTGAGGCCGTGATTGATGAGGTTAGGAAGCTGCTTGATGCTGATGCCATTAGGGAAGTTTTTTACCCTGAATGGCTAGCTAATACAATTGTGGTTAAGAAGAAAAATGGGAAGTGGAGGGTCTGTATTGATTATACAGATCTGAATAAAGCCTATCTTAAAGATCCATTTCCACTTCCCAAAATTGATCAGCTGGTGGATTCTACATCTGGCAGTGTAAGGATGTCATTTTTGGATGCATACAGGGGATATCATCAAATCCCAATGTATGGTCCAGATGAAGAGAAGACTTCATTCATCACCCCCAAGGGCATCTATTGTTATAAAGTAATGCCGTTTGGACTGAAGAATGCTGGATCAACATACCAACAGTTGGTTACAAAGATGTTCAAAGATGATCTTGGGAAAACTATGCAAGTGTACATTGATGATATGGTGGTGAAAAGTAAAGAAAATGAAGAGCACGCCAACCACTTGCAGCATACATTTGACACGCTCAATCATTATGGGCTGAAGTTCAACGCTGCAAAGTGTACTTTTGGTGTTAGTTTTGGGAAGTTTTTGGGGTACTTAGTCTCCAAAATAGGTATTGAAGCAGATCCGAAACAAATAAGAGCTATCCAAGGAGTTGTGCCACCTCGTAATAAGAAGAAGGTTCAAAAGCTAACTGGGATGGTTGCTGCACTTAACAGATTCATAAGCCGAGCTTCAGACAAGTGCCGACCGTTCTTCAAACTTTTAAAAGGAGCCAACAAGTTGATATGGGATGATGAGGTTGATCGGGCATTGGCAACATTGAAAGAATATCTCTCCACGGTACCTATTTTGAGTACTCCAGAACCTGGTGATGTCCTGCAGCTCTATTTAGCCGTTTCAGATCATGCTGTAAGTACTGTCTTGTTAAAGCAGTCAGAAGGAATACAGAAGCCTATTTATTATATTAGTAAAACTTTGCAGGGGGCAGAAGCTAAATATCTTCCGCTTGAAAAGTTTACCTTGGCGTTGGTAATGGCTTCAAGAAAGTTGGCACATTATTTTCATGCACATACCATTCAAGTTGTCACTAATCAACCAATAAGGCAGCTCTTGAAGAGGGCAAATATTACAGGGAGGATGGCTAAATGGGTTGTATCATTGGGAGTTTTTGACATTCAATTTGTGCCTAGGACTGCAATAAAGGCGCAAGTCTTGGCTGACTTTCTAGCAGAGTTCAATGCTCCTATTCCCGAGCAAATTTTGGAGGTATGGTAGTTAGAGATCAATACTGAAGATGTCTCTGAGAAAGAAGTCCTTCATCCTTGGCAAATTGAGGTTGATGATTCTTCAAATAAAAAAGGAGCAGGAGTTGGTGTTATTTTGACTACCCCAGAAGGGGTGAAGATTGAGTATGCAATAAAACTAGGTTTTCAAGCTACCAACAATGAAGCGGAGTATGAGGCTCTACTAGCTGGGCTCAAGATTGCTCGACGCCTGTTTGCTCGGAATTTAATTATCAAAACTGATTCTCAGTTGGTAGTTAATCAATTAAAGGGAGATTATGTTGCTCGAAATCAGAAGATGATGGAATACTTGGATCTCTCCAGAGTGAAGTTAAAGAAGTTCAATGTCATCAGCATAGACTTGCTCGGCAGAGAGCACAATTCACATGCAGATGCATTGGCCACTTTGGCCTCGACCCCAAGTGTAAGATTGACAGATACTATGTTTGTTGAGGAGCTGGAGAATCCAAGCATAATGAAGTCAGAGCTTGTAGCTTACATAGATCTGGGTCCTTCTTGGATAGATCCAATTATTGCTTATCTGAAAGATGGTACCCTTCCTGAAGACAAGGTTGAAGCAAAAAAGATAAGAATAAAGGCCACTAGATTTTGGTTATCTCCCGACCAGAAGTTATACAAGAAATCCTTCAATAGTCTCTACCTTCTTTATGTACATCCAGACCGGGTGCAAGACTTTTTGTATGAGATTCATGAAGGAGTTTATGGTGCACACACTGGGGGCAGGTCATTAGCCCACAGAGCAATTACACAAGGATACTGGTGGCCTAAAATGGGAAAATATACATATGCCTATGCAAGGAAATGCAAGAGTGTCAGTTGTTTGCTCTAATCCCTCATCAACCGGCCTAAGAATTGAGTCATTTGACAAGTCCTTGGCCTTTTGCACAATGGGGCCTTGATATTATTGGTCCACTCCCCACTGCAGCTGGAAACAGAAAATGGCTGGTGGTCGGCACGGATTATTTTACCAAATAGGTTGAAGCTGAGCCCTTAGCACAAATCAAGGATGCTGATACAAGGCGTTTTGTTTGGAAAAACATTATTACAAAGTATGGCATCCCTAGGGCATTAATATCTGATAATAGAACACGGTTTGATAGTAAGCCCTTCAAAGAATATTGCTCTAGATATGGGATCAAAAATTTATACTCTTCACCTGCCTACCCTAAGAGCAATGGGCAAGCTGAAGCATCAAACAAGGTGATCTTGAGTGGGATAAAGAAGAAGTTAGAAGCTGCTAAAGGAAAATGGGTGGAAGAACTTCCTTCTGTCCTATCGACCTACAGAACTACACTCAGAAGATCAACAGGTGAATCACCATACCTGTTTGTTTATAGTATGGAAGCAGTTATTCCCTTGGAAGTAGGTATGCCGACCATCCAGACACAAGCCCTTGACCAAGGAGAAAATGATCATGCAATGAGGGAAAGCTTGGATCTACTAGAAGAACGCAGAGAAATGGCTGCACTGAGGTTAGCCAACTATCAGCAAGAGGCCAAAAAGAGATACAACCAGAAAGTCAGAGCAAGGGAGTTTAGAGTTGGTGACTTTGTACTGAGAAAGCTACTGGGGGCAAGGAAAGATCCTACTGAAGATAAGCTCGGCGCTAATTGGGAAGGACCATTCCAGGTGTCTGAAGTGCTCGGCAATGGAGCTTATAAGCTGACTAACATGGAGCGTATTCCTATCAAGAGGCCTTGGAATTCTGCTCATCTTAAGTTGTTTTATATGTAAGTTTTTAACTTTGTTAAACCTATTTTTTATTAATGAAGTACTATTAAAGCAGGTTATCTATGAGGATGTACAAAAAGGAATGCCTTGCTGGGTTCTCTTCCCAGCAAGGTATCATAAAGGAACACCTTGTTGGTTTCTCTTCCCAGCAAGGTATTATAAAAGAATGCTTTGCTGGGTTCTCTTCCCAGTAAGGTATCATAAAAGAACGCCTTGCTGGGTTCTCTTCCCAGTAAGGTATCATAAAGTAACGCCTTGTTAGGTTCTTTTCCCAGCAAGGTATCATAAAGAAACGCCTTGTTAGGTTCTCTTCCCAACAAGGTAACAAAAAAGAACGCTTTGCTGGGTTCTCTTCCCATTAAGGTATCATAAAGGAATGCCTTGCTGGGTTCTCTTCCCAGCAAGGTATCATAAAGGAACGCCTTGTTAGGTTCTCTTCCTAGCAAGGTAACATAAAGGAATACCTTACTGAATTTTTTTCCAGCAAGGCATAAAAAAGGAATGCCTTTCTAAGCTCTCTACAAAGTAAGGTTTGATAAAGGATTACTCTGCTATGTTTTATCTTCAACAAAGAATTACAAAAAGAATGTAAGAAAGTAGAAAAGAAAAGCTTCATTGAGTTCTTTTTCTCATTAAGGTATCAAAAAGTTATTTCTATATGAAGAAAAAAGTATAGCCGACCACAATTATATTGGTCGGCTTTTTGTTTAGTATGTTGAAAAAGATTTGTATTTGATAAAAGGAATAACGTGTGAGGTTAATACCTAAATTTGATAAAGTATTTCATTGAAAGGAAAAATCAAAAGAATTTTATTAACTAATTAAAAAGTTGTTCATCTGTTAGAAGAAATTCTCTCAATTGATATGTTTGATACTACTTAAGCTTGGCACAAAGAAAATTACTAACAAAAGGAATTATCAACAACATATAAGATAATCCTACATAAAGAAAAGTATCATTTCATTAATCTTTTAAAGATTTACAAATGTTTTACAATACATTGAGAAATCTTCATTACATACTACATATTACACAACTTAGAAAGTTAACGCCGAGGAGGACGCTTATCTTGAGATACCACTTTATCAGCAATGTTGTCAATCAGGTCTTCATAGACTTTGATGAACACTTCATTGAGAAAAGATTCCATCTTTTGCTCTTCAGTGACCAAAAAAGTATCCTTATGAAATTCTATAAGCTGATCAATTGTTGGCAAATAAGAATCACTGGAAAGCAAAATCAATTTAAGTCTTATAAGAATAGATAAATCATTCATTTAAAGAAACAAAGCCACAAAGAAAACCAAAGTTCATACATTGACCTCAGAGAATGTTTTACAAAGGAATGAATACATGATTTAAAGATGGGATTTGAGATTTGAAAAGTGAAAATAGAAAAGGAAAGCAAGTAAGATCCAAGGTTCTCACTCCTGGGCTTGATTCTCGGAGGAGCTTTGGTCTGCTAAAGACGATGCCCTTGCTGCAAGCATCATACTCCTCAAAGTTTCTGTGTCAACGTTTGTTGCAGCAAAGGGATTGTTTCCTTCTATTTGTTCAGGAGCTCTTCCTTCTTCGATGTCTTTTCCCTTAGGTGCTTCATCTTCCTTATTCTCAAAGTTGAAGGGAGGAATCACTCCATCAGGGATAGGAAATGAACTTATTTGTAAGTTTGGGAGGTCGGCTCAATATTTAACTTCTTCATTGCAGTCTCCCAGCCTTCCAAGAAGTTTTCATTCATTGAATTCTCCATTTGATTAAAATAATCCTGGAGCTGATTCTTTAAGTCTTTAGTAGATTTTTCCTCACAAGCCTTTAAAGCTTCTGAAGAACTCTTAACCTCGTCCCTCAGCTTCGTGTTAGTACTCATCAAGTTGAAAAACTCCAATTGAACCCGACCAAGTTCAGCAGAAGTTCCTTCATGCTCAGCTTTAAGTTTTGAATATTCTCCTTGAGTATCAGTTAGCAAGTTGGTCTTAACTGCCAATTCAGCATCTTTGACGCTCAAGAAAGATTCTATTTTTCTCTTTTCTCTCTCTAAGGCTTTGACTTTGAGTCTGAGATCTCAGAGTTCACGATCGTCCTTACCAACCATATTCTCAGCAGCCTCGAGCCTATTGATGAGTTCAATGGAGCGAAGGCTAGACTGAAATTAAAATAGTAAATTGTCAGAATAAAATTGATGATTAAATAATACACAATAAGGAAAACTACATTGAGCTACTTACAGATATGACGTCTTTCATTATTGCTTTGCACAAAACCTCTAGTCTTTGAGCCTTATTGTCTTGAAGATCTCTTGGAGTGAAAATCCCCTTGAGAAATTCCTCTGGATGGGCTAGTGCAGAGTCATGAATGGTAAATGGACATCCGGAAGGATCTTCAATGCTCGGCACCTTGATGTTAGGCACAAATATGTCTGAATCTTGTGCCAAATTGGAAGGAGAGACAGACTGGGCATGGGGTTGTAAAAGCAAGTCTCCTTGGGATGATGGAATGTGCTTAGCAGGAGGTGTCACCACAGGAGACTTTCTCGATCCATCTTGAGAAGAAGGGGGAAGTTCAATAAAAGTTGTTGCTTCTTCTTCAATCTTTTGACGTCTTTGAACTAGAGGATCTTCATCTCCCCTTGATTCAGTACGTTCAGAAGAAGTGTCCTTGGAAGCTTCTCTTTGAGCTTCTTCCATTGCTCTCTTTTTCCTTTCAAGCACCATTTGCTTAAGGTTTTTCTTTGGAGCCATTTCTTCTCCAAATATGTCTGAGAAGATGGGCTCAAGAATCTCTCTCTCTTCTTCTTCTTCTTCTTCTTCTTCCTCCTCCGACTCAAAGTGACGAGCAGGAACAACTGTTGTTATTGCTGGAACAGCAATAGGGTTTGCAACAGTCAAAGCAACCTTGGGTGCTGGCCTCCACGATGGGTGATGTTTATAATAAAAGGCCCACTTCTGCTCCTCTGTCCAACTGAACTACTGGTGAAGTTTGTCAGTAGCTTCTCCATTATTGAATCCTTGGGGAGGAGCGATGAAGGACCGGTACGTTGGAACAAATTCCAAAAGGATTGGCGCCGACCTTGCAAAAGGAAAGGTGTCTAGTCCTCCTAAAAATTTTAACACTGTCTTAATGTGTTTCTGGTCGGCGAAGGTCCCCTTTGCCCAAAGCTTCTTTTCTCGGACGTCTGCAAAATAAAAATGAAGGTTAGCAAATTAAATACTCACAGTTCATTAGAGAAATAATGTTTAAAGAGTAAAAATATTAAGTAACCTGGTCCAAATGACCGAGCCGTAATTGGAGGATCAGGGTCTTCCTCGGGGCTGTGCATCCAATGCCCCGAGACAACGCAGAAGTCCTCTTCCATTCCCTTTATGTTATCTGGGAGCATGTGCACTAGGGTCTTTTCAGGTCGGGACTTTAGGTACCACCTGTTTTCCCCTTTTCCTACTCTTTGAATGCTATAACAGTACAGAAGGTCCCACTCTGTAAGGTGGAACCCATATTTTCGGTTTATGGCATCTATGCCATTTACTATTCTATAGAAATT
>JAVXUM010000046.1:7391597-7403703 GCA_035590655.1 Pouteria glomerata
GTCTAACAATTAACAAATGAGCTCACTATTATAATATCGGAGCAATAGATATATGATGAAGCTTGAAAATGAAGTCAATTATTTTTTGAATTTTTTTCTCATATATATATATATATACTCAAATCTCAAATCATCTATTTATCTTTTTTCCACACACATTATGCTACATTAAGGTAATTGCTATGCAGAGTTTTGGCTGCCAAATGTGGGATGCAGGATTTGCTATTCAAGCAATTCTGTCTGGTAACCTCTCTAAGGAGTATGGGCCTACCCTAAGGAAAGCGCACGACTTTGTTAAAGCCTCACAGGTTCAATCTCCAACCCGGTTAAGCACCAACTAACCATAGTCTAATCAAATTAATAAGTATATAACTGTGTCATATTATTTTTAATAAAAAATTTTGATAAATTTTTCTGATTATTACATTGCATTTTTTTTTTTTATAAAAAAATAGATTAAATATTTCAAGCAATAGTCATATAAATGTGTCATCCTGATAAAAAATTTTAATAATTTTTTTTATTAATATCACATTTTTATGTAAAAAAAAAAAATGATCATTATTCTCTAAAATAAATCATGCACATTTATTGTATATTCATATTTCTTCAGGTCCGATGCAACCCTTCTGGTGACTACAAGAAAATGTACCGGCACACTTCTAAGGGTGCATGGACATTTTCGATGCAAGATCATGGTTGGCAAGTCTCCGATTGCACCGCAGAAGGTTTGAAGGTAAATATATATAAATATATAAAGAGAGGGCGAGAGCGTAAGTTAATTGAATTTGTAAGGAGCATACTCTGTCTCAGTGGCATTAATTCTGATTTAGGGTTTCAGTATTTTTTTTTTTTTTTTTTGGCGTTTAACGCCTAGCTACCAAATTACATTTCTCAAATATAAATAGTATAATTTTTTGACTTTTATGTTAGAATGTTAGAGAAGAGAACCGTTTTGATAAAATTTTTGAGTCTGTTCTAACTGATTTATGTCAGAATTTTGTGAAATTTGTTGAACTTTTTGACTTTTTGTTAGAATGTTAGAGAAAAAAATCATCCGAACGGATTTTTGAATATGAATTTATGCCAAATTTTTGAAGAGAAATTGAAAAATTTAGGTCTCATTTGGTTTGTTTTTCTATTTTTTGTTTTTTATTTTTATTTTATATTTTATATTTTGAGCTTATTTTTCATTTTGCATTTTTGAAAATAAAGAAAATATCTCAAAACACATTTAGTCACTTGTATTTTTAAATTTTGTTTTAGAAAATAGAAAATGAGTTTACACATAAAATGAAAAATGACAAAAAATTATTTTAAATATTTTAACTTAAAATAAAGAAATTATAACATTTTCTGTTTTCTTGTTTTGTAATTTTTAAAACATAAAACATATAAAATAAAAAATCAAACCAAATGCGACCTTAATTTTTAGGATTTATAGGAAAGTTGTTCGAGTTTATAAAAATTTACTGGGATACATAGATATATATAACTTTCGTACAAAAAAAAAAGTACAAAATATGTTAAAACGTTTTAGAAATTTTTTAAATTTTTCAAAATTTTTTATCAAACAAAATAGGGTCTTAATTTCAAAACATTTTGTATTCTTTTGCAGGTTTCACTTTTGTTCTCACAAATGTCGCCAGAGCTTGTTGGAGAAAAGATTGAAACCGAGCGTTTATACGACGCTGTCAATGTTATTCTTTCATTACAAGTAATTAAGGATAATTTTCTTTCTTAGCAAGTCTATTTGAGTAGTCTCTAGTTTTAGTTAATCAATAGGTAAATTACACTTAATATTTCTTCATATTTGGTTAATTAATGAATTAGTAAATGAACCTCAATATTTTAAATTTACACTCATACCCTTGTTTTAAAATTTTTGTTACAATTAAATCTTATTATTCACTATTAGACAAAAAACAATGTCGTTTCATGAAAATTTTTATGAGGTATCTTTTTGGTCTTTTTAAATTATATAAAATGTCCAATTGAGATGTTTAAAAGTTAAAAAACAAAAAACCAAAAAAAATAAAGATTTTGTGTTGTCAAACCACAATCTCGATTAATCTCTAAAAGTGAAATCAATATACGTCTAAAAATGAAAAATAATGAAATAAAGTAAAAAATATATATATATATATTGCGAATTATTTTCTTCACATATTTTTTTAAACTTTTAAAAAAAAATACGTTTGGGATATTTTATATAGTTTAATAAGGTAAGTTAGGCATCTCATACTATTTTTTTATATATAATTAACAATTATCTAGATTAAAGGATGTATCTGTGACAAATATTTTAAAATAAGGTGCATAAATATAAATTTAAAATATTAAAAGTAGTTATATATCTGTAATTAATAGAACGTGATAGAAAAATAAGTGTAATTCAACCTAAATAAATTCATTGAACATCTAACTTTATATGTTAATTTTCCTACCTACAGAGTAGCAATGGCGGTTTTCCAGCTTGGGAGCCTCGGAGAGCACACGGTTGGTTGGAGGTAATACATGATATACACCTTGCTAAATATGTGAATAGGGTCGGACATGAGCACAAGTCTGCTATTATTATTATTATTATTATTATTATTATTATTAAGGATTAGGGTGTATTGGCATAGGGTTGAAGATAAATTTTAACCCTTTTAATTATGAATAAATATTTTATTAAAATATGAATAGGTTATTATTTCCTATTTTTAAGGAGTTAAATGTAAAAAATATGAAATATTATGGGTGTAAAAGGTTAATAATTATGTCTATAAAATTTACTCAATTAATTTTTGATCCATACCAAATGCAGTCTTAGATTTAGGCTCTGTTTGGTAACAAAAAAGTTTGTAATTATTAGTTTTTTATTTTTTTTTTAAATAACTAAATTTACCTTTTTTCACTTTAAATTTCTTTTAAACCTTGAAAAACAAAAATGTCAAATTAATAAAAAGTTAAAAAAGTAACTATTAAAAAGTTAACTTTTTTTTTTCTTTTTAAATATAAAAAAATTAACTTTTTAATAAATACGTAGTAGCTAGTTACAAGAAAAACTAATTTTTTTTTTTTCTTTCCAAACTCGATCTTAGTTTTAGGCTGTTAATTTGCAATGATTTTGGATTTTTTTTTTTTTTTTTTTTTATCTCTTAGGCTTAGTATGAAACAATAAAATATAATTTTATTATATAAACTTCAAATAATAAATATTTTATTATTTAATAGGTTATTCATTGAATATTATAAGAAAAATAACAAAAAAATAATTTATAAACTAAATAGGCTTATTTGGACGAGTTTGAAATCAAAATCCTAAGCCTGGAGCCAGCACAGTCCGCCGATTGTGCAGCCCTATATATAAATTTGGCCGCATGCTTAACCATGTTTGGTAAGTGTTCAAACTTAGAGATTATTAACGATTAATTTGGTGTCTTTGTTTCAGAAATTCAACCCAACAGAGTTTTTTGAAGATGTTCTTATTGAGCGAGAGTACGTTTTTTTTTTTTTTTTTTTCTCTCACTTTTCCTACACAATTTATTTTTTTAATGACCTTGTGTTTTATGACAATTTATTTTTGGTTTAGGTATGTGGAATGCACATCATCGGCAATTCAAGCTCTAGCAATGTTTAAGAAGTTGCATCCAGGACACCGAACGAAGGAGATAGATAACTGCATCTTAAGAGCAGTACAATACATTGAAGAAACACAAAATCCTGATGGCTCGTGGTCAATTTCTTTGTCACTTCTGCTTAATTAATTTTTATCAATTAGAGTTATTTTTTTTTGGTAACTCAAAACTCCATCGATTTATTACAGTTCTCAACAGACCGTGTAATCGATGGGTAAATCAGAAAATATGCACTGCTCTTCTAACACATTCGCGGTCATAAGAAATTTGAACCCTGATAGACACTGTGAGGAGCAAACTCACATGCTACCTGAGCTGAACCCCCAAGTTTATCAATTAGAGTTATCGGAGACCAATACTAACCTTATCAATCATATTTTGGTATATGCATTCTGAAACATGTTACATTTACACATCAATATACTAATTTTAGTAATGATTGAAAAATATTATTCCCTTACATGTTATATACTTTTATTAAAACAAATCTCTAAAAAATAGTAAATTGACAATAAACTATAACAATAATGAATAAATTTAATTTTCTAGGAAAGGATAATATTTTTGATAACTCAGTATTAGAGTTTAAGATTAAAATATATCACAATCACACAGAAGATTAAGATGAAGAACACACAGTTTACCCATGTTCACCAATTTTGGCTAGTCCTGCTTGTGTGATGTATTCATTAGATGCCTTTCACACTCTACAATGATTTACACACCAAACAATTATTCTTATAGTAGCTAAAAAACTCTAACTGTTATAACATGGGCTCAAGTCCAATACATTAGTAATCCAAAGAACCGAACTACTAATAAATCCCCAATCCCAATTACATCTTACACTTGGCTTCTAAGGGGCGCTGCCCACTTGCAACCCCCGCCAGCTCACTAGCGAGCTGGACAGCCACTCGTTCATCGGGGAGCGAGACCCCCGATTACCAAGTTGTAGTGGCCATTAGTCGAATTCACAGAAGTATGAGCCAATTCCAACACTCAGAATGTTAGGCCCAGTTTACGCACACCTCGACTATTCTCTGAGAGCCCTGAGGTTAACGACCGGGTAAACCCTTCAGTAGTTCCGGGTAAACCCTTCAGTAGTTCTGAAAAGACTCGAATTAGTGATTATTGGGAAGCCAATTGAATTACCCCTCAAAGTTTCTTACGAAAGGATAATAAGCAAAGACTATATCAAACAAAAGTGCACTTACTTTTACAAATGTCCACATCATTTTACGTTTCTTTAAATATTATTTTTCTTAATTAAGTTATTTTTATATAACAAAATATTTTAATAATAAGACAATTTTATTTAAAATTTATACTCCATTATATTATATTTTAGAGTACGAACATGTCTACGTTGCTTGTATAAATATATGTATTTACCTCAAATATATATTATTGATTTAGAATATATATAAAATCACTTGTACTTAAAATTGTAGGTACGGGTGTTGGGGGATTTGCTACACCTATGGGACATGGTTTGCGGTGGAGGGGTTGACAGCATGCGGGCAAAAGTATCAAAACAGCCCAACATTGCGTAAAGCGTGCGAATTTTTGCTGTCAAAGCAACTTCCTGATGGTGGATGGGGAGAGAGCTATCTTTCAAGCGCAAATAAGGCACTATTCCTCTTTCCAGTTGCACTATTATATACTCTATACATTTCATGCCATATTTTTGTTCTTTTCTCATCGTTAAATAGTTTTTGAATTGTTTGTAATACGTATATAATATATATACATAGGTGTATACAAATCTAGAAGGCAACAGATCAAATTTGGTACACACGTCATGGGCTCTATTGTCCCTCATTGATGCCGGGCAGGTAAAGAACTCTCTACATCAATCGAATATCAAGCAAAACCATAAATTATAACATCATATATAACGTGATAAATATGTTCTCTACTTTAGGTTCAAGTTGATCCAACCCCCGTTCACCGCGGAATTAGGCTATTGATAAATATGCAAATGGAAGATGGTGATTTCCCTCAGCAGGTAATAAAGAACTACACATCTATAATTCTTGATGAAAAAGTTTTAAAACTCAGTCATTACTGTTACATAAACATTTTTAGATCGTTTCCCTTCCATTAATCTCTGTTTTTTGTTACATTTCTATTGTAATCGTTATTTTTTTTATTACTATTATATCGGTTGTTATCGTTTTTTAAAATCATACTCTTTATTCCTTTTTACTTTCATAAATCATACTCAAAAGTTGAATTATGAGTAAGTTTTAAAAGTGTTTAAATGTTAAAAATCAGTTAAAACCAATGTTTTGATTGATGATTACTAATATTTATTTTAGGAAATTACTGGAGCGTTCATGAAAAACTGCACTCTAAACTACTCATCGTTTCGCAATATCTTCCCAATATGGGCTATTGGAGAATACCGTCGATGCGTTCTATACGCGTAATGGTTTGGTGCTGCAGAGATGGAAGAATAACTAGCCAGACATACAGATTGTCTGGGATTAATTAATTTTTATACCATATATATATACTCTTTTTATGTGTGTGATGTATGCCTCTTCACATATATATATATGTACGCACATCATATATATTGTTCCATTAATATGTCAGTACTGATATTATGAACCAGTAAAATATTTGTCGGTAATGAAGAGATACATGCCATGTTCTCTCCATAGTGAAACAAGTGTATTGATTGGTCTTCTTTCACTGAAATAAAATAAATCTAAAATCATTACTAATTTTACTTACTGTATCTTCGTTAAGAAATGTTTAACATATGAGTTATATTGCGCTAGAACCTGAGGGTAGTTAACTGATAAAATCTTAGATTTGTTTATTAGTGGTCACTAGTTCGAGTTTCTTTGGGGTCACTAGAGAATTTATCCGGTTGTTAAATTCAGAACTCTTAAGGAATGATCGAACTGCACGTAACCTGTCCCGGACATCCTGAGTTATAAAAAAAAAAAAAAAATTATATTGTGCTATATATGTGAGAAAAAATTTTCATATGGTCATTTTTGCCATACCTTTCTAAACATAAATACAATGTGAACAAGAAGCATGAACTTATTATGAAAGCGAATTATTTTTGAGTTAAAATTTTGATATGCATCGAATTCACTATAGATAAGTACCCTTTGTCGAGTTGAATTTAAAAAATAAAATTTATTTGGATACATCATGGATGCATTTAAACAAACCACATATTCATTTTTTTTTTAACTATTTTAAAGATTTAATATTTGGATGATTCGATACAACTAATGACATTTTAGTTTTATAAGCTCATGGAATAATATTTTTGTTAAAAGAATGTGTTAACTATTTTTTTTTTAAATAAAATGTAATCATTATGTAACTTCTTTATTTATTTTTAAGTAAACTTGGTTTATATTTAGACAATATATGTTTTGGCCTTAATACAACACTTATCAAAACTGTCAGCAAAAATCAAATCTCAAAACAATATTCAATTCAAATCTCAGTAATTTATTTTAATGAAATAAGATAAATATAAATTTTTTAAAATTGTATATATATTGGTATAAAATAATATCACTAACTAAAATTAATGTCACCAATCTATGACTAAATAATTATTATTTATTCTAAACATGTATCTTCCTTTTCCTTGGTCAAACTGTCACTATAATACAAATATTAATATCATAAAAATTTATATCAAATCGATAATCGACAACTTATAAAAATGCATGCCAATAATAAATAAATAAGTCATCTCCAATTCACATAGGTAATAATTACCAAGTAATAATGTAATTTAAATAAGACAAGCCTTGAAAAATAAAATAAATATTCAATAATTCACATAGTTTATCAATTAACTAAAATTTTATTTATTCCCTAAATTTATTATTCCTAATTCCCCACAATACCCTAACATTATTTATTTAAAATTATACATTTTTCATTATTTCTATCCGGTATAATCTAAAGCATAATTGAACAAGAATGAACAAGAAAACCACTACCTTAGTTAAGAAGAGAATATTAAATAATGAAGAAGTAATCTGCCAGAATTATTGAATTGAAATCATAACTTTCCTTTCATTTGTATTGAGGAGGACCAACCTTTTTTCTGCTAGGTAAGGAAAAAATTGTATTATTTGATCTGGCTAAGTTACCCTCAGCCTCTTGTCCAGAAAATCCTCTCCCTCCATGGATTGATTATTTCCGTCTGATTTCCATTCAGACCTCTCCCTACAGCCGCTTAACCATCCTTTTCCATTACTCTCCCCTGCATCTCCAACTTCACTCAGGTTTCTGCATTACCATCCCTTGCTTCTGACTCCTTTCACCCCATTTCCAACTTCATTCAGGTTTTTCTCATCTCATCTCTGCCGCCTATGGAAGACGAAGAAGACCATCAAGAGATAGTCCTTGAGCTCCTTGAAAATGCAGTAGACTCTTCAAGAAAACCCAATAGTTTTCTAATGGCGAGAGTCATATCCTCAAAGATCATCTACAAAAGGGGCATTAGTAATATCTTGTTCTCAACTTGGAAAACCATACACAGCTTCACCATCAACAGTCGGGCAAAATACATATGGCTTTGCTTTCAAAACTGAAGCATGGTTTTCAAAAACGGTAACGGGTGTCGTAACGGTAACGGTCACGGTAACGTGGACGCGAAATGTAACGTATGTTACGTAACGGAAACGGAAACCGGAAACGTGATATTTTTTTCCAAATTCACATTTTACCTAAACTAAGTTGTTTTTAATGTTTCAACTATTAAAATATATAAATATAAATTATTAGTGTTGTTTAATGATTTTATATTAATCAATAATGTCATATATAAATATTACTTTTTTTTAGATATGTATATGAAATAAACACGTGTGCACACACATATATATTAAATTGTTACTTATATAATAATTAATACAATAATAAATGTTCAATTACTAAAGTAAAATAATATATCAATCTTGAAGAAAATAATCCATTATTTAATAAATAAGCAGTCATAGAAATAAAACAATAATATAGTTCATTCTTATAAAGACTAAGCAAAAAGTAAAGTTAAAATAAAAAGACTTACATAAATTAGATGAAACAAGTACTGTTGCCACAAATGTCACCACCAAAATGAATGTCGTGTAAGCTCAGTTATTTGTTGAGAATCATCATCCCATTCCGTACAATTAGATGTGGTGTTGTCATTGTAAAATTGATACCCATCAGGAGGATGGAGAAATTGAGGAAGGTATTGTGAGGTATATTGAGGGGGCTACTGAGGATATTGAGGGAGATATTGAGGAGGGTAGCCGTAAGAGTCAAAAGTACTATATGGATATAGTGAACTGTATGATGACTCACCATGACTACCTTGTGAAGACTCACTAAGTGAAACTCCTTCAAAACTTAAAAAAATGTCATTAGAAGAATCCTCTGACTCATGTTGTTGTATTCTTCTACTTCGTCTTGATTGTTCTCTCCTTTCCTGAGACTCATCCGTATGAAAAGGATGTTGTGGAGGCATTGGTACAGGTTCACCCACCTCTTCATCATCCCTAAAATCATACATTCTCATTTCTCTTATATAGTGTTCTGGGATCTCATGATCACTACCATGATCACCATCACCATTATCACTAGGAGGAGTCAAGTTACCGTCTTCATCACTAGGACCTGGACTAGAGCTTGCACCATGAACATCAAGTGAAGGGTCGACATCACCACTATCAATAATTTGATGTATTCTTAACTAAAAATCTTCATCTGTGTCTAACAAGCGATCCTCTTCCTCTTCTAACCATTGATTTAGTGGGCCATTTTCCTTAAAAATATAGTCCAAATTAATTGGATTGAAGCTAGCGTCAATTTTTAATTTGCTTCTCCTCATTTTATGTCTCATCCTCAGCCTCATATTGTAATGAATAAATACCAGTTTGTGACGTTTGATATACTTTAACTTATTCATTATTTTACTATAGATTAGGTTAAATGTACTCCAATTTCTTTCACAATTTGAGGAGGACGTTGTTTGGCTCAAAACTTTAACAGCTATACGTTGTAACTCGAGAGCACTAGAACCGTGAAAATCTACTACTCCGCTATAATATATAAATAAGTTTAAATTAATATGAGATAAAAGTATAATAACAAATATATTAAATATACTAGTAGCGAGTAAAATTATAAATGTGTTTACTTAGGTTAGTCCTCATTACGGATCTTTGAGCCACAGGTTGACCAAACGAGTCTTGTTTATCTTTAAAGATAAGTAACTATAAAGTATTATAAGTTTAGTAAGTGATTTTCAATCATAAATGTAAATTAATTAGTTTTTTTGTGTAAATGAATAAAAATAAATGTCACCCACTTGATTCATGGCCAAATTTCGATTATCTAAAACTAGTTCCAACTTTATGATTTCATTTTTTGTTCCATTTAATACTTCTGTTAAAACATCATAGGGAGATTGAGTCCCATATTAAAATTGGGGATTCAAGAAATATCCTACCATGGATATAAATGTAAAAAAAAATATGTTACTATAAGAAAATAAATGAAGGACATGTGATTTGAGGAAAAAACAAAAAAGACAATTATAAAAAAAAATATACCTGCTGCATATAAATCGTGATGCAATTGTGAAGCCCAACAACTATCAATATTCTTGATAGTAGCGACAAATATTTTTAATTACTAATTTTGCTCTATCCATTGCCTTATATATGAAACCCATGGTAGGTTTTCATCACCATCCACTAACCTTAGTACCTTAAGAAGGAATTCATATACTTTAATTATATCATTGGACCTCTTCCAAAACTCAGAATTTAGAATTATTGGTTTCACTTCAACCTCTGGACCACTTCTTGATCTCCGCCATTTTGATCTTTTCCACTCTTTTAATGTAAACATATTTCTCAACTCTTGTTTATATCTCACTATACTTTCAAGTGCAATGAAATTTATTGCAAATCTAGTGATAGCTGGACGAAGTAATTCTCTTCCCCTAGTGAACTTTTTCATGATGTGGTAGACAGTTGGATAATTATAAATAAAAGTTGTGATAGATTTTGACATATCTAAGACATTTGCTAAACTTTTCTTTTTGAAATATCGTGTAGCATCAAATCAATACAATGTGCAACACATGTAGTCTAATACGAGTGACGTCTTTTTTGCATCAACTTATGGCCTGTAGCTTTTAAAGCTACCTCATTATCAGTCACAACTTGAACCATGTTAGACTCACCAATTTCCTCTACTACAGAATCTAATAATCCAAAATAGTATTCTGTTATTCTACTATTCACGTGTGATGCGTCAATAGACTTGTGAAATATTGTCCCTTTATTACAATACACTAGAAAATTAATTATGTGATCACATATTGGTCCAGTTCACCAATCACACATGATTGTAACACCCCTCTCTTTTCAAATCCCTTCAAATGAGCGTATCCATTGTTTAATTTCTTCTTACTCTTTAGGCAGGTATATATCTGAAATCTTATATGCAGTAGGAACCTTCATTCCTTTTCCTAACTCTACTACTATATCAGACATAGACTGAGTATATTATGACTCTATAGCCCGAAAGGGGATATTATTAAAAAACATAAATTTGGATATAGTTCTACCCAATTTTTCTCTTGCTATTTTTAATCCTTTAAAATTTAGTTTGGGTTGTTTTGAACTTTTACCTTTTTGGAGTAAAATATCCATTTCTCTCAACTTTTCTTCAAGTGACTCATGATCAATCTAATTCGTTCGTCTACCACCAACATTATGTACACTTCTTCCCCATGTCAATCCACGTCTAATTTCACCCCTACTACCACTACTTCTCGCACCTCTCATTCTTTCTATCCAATCTTGATAATATTGTCTACTTTTATATTTTGTACATGCCAGTTCTGAGTCAGAATCAGCATCAGAATCCTCGTTTTCTCCCAAATTAATACCAAAACTGTCATCTCTCAATTGTGCTTCTAGTTCCTCTTTCCTTTTTTGCTAATTATTTATTTTTTTTTTTTTGTGCGACATCTTTCAAATATTTCATCATTTCCTCTCTTACTTCTTTGGATACACTCCCACACGGTGCTACATTTCCTCTTTTTGTTGCTAAATGTTCTTTCACACGAGTAATGCCCCCTTTAATAATTTTTTTACAAAATTTACATTTTGCATCATGTTTAGTGCTAATTGGTGTTGCAAACCTCCAACCAATATCATCATTAGGATTAAGTCTAGAAGTGTCATCACCACCACCACTAGGAATAGTACTACTGCCATCACCCCTAATATTTGATTGACTTGACATTGTTACCCTATAAAATAAAATTTAATATTACATCATTTAATTATTTTCTATCATCAAAATACAAAATTTAAAAACTTGGTGTTATTTTTTACAGCTAAAATTTTAAATTAAATTTAATTAATGACAATAATTAAATTCAATTATATTAATATAATACTAATATCAAAATAATATTTAATTAA
>JAVXUM010000046.1:7403803-7414843 GCA_035590655.1 Pouteria glomerata
GCGGCAGGAACAATGACAGCTTTTAAGGTTTGGTTGGGGAGGGGGGTGGGTGGGGGGGGGGGGTTTGGTTGAAATCTTAATGAAATCAGAAAGGTGTGGTGGGGAGTTAGTTGAAATTAAATCTTAATGAAATCGGAAAGGGATGATACCGTCCACGTGGGAGAGAGTTTCCGGACGAGAGCCAGAGTTAGGGAAACTAATTAATTAAAAATAATAAAAGTTTATCCGTCTATCTATCTCTCGCGCATACTTCTTTAGTCGATGTGTTTTTCATTAATTTTTTTGACAAAATATGGACATAAAATTCTAGTCACTTCTTCATCCAATTCCTTGTCCTCTCTCTCTCTGGAAAAATATCTCTCCCATGGTAGATTAGTTCCATTTCACAGGTCTATAGGTTGAGAAGTAGGATATTTTATTAATTCTTCGAGTACACTTTTTGTTACATATTTATTCATGTGATATTACTTTATTCAACAAGGCATGTGATGCTTGACTTAGGGTGCGTTCGGAAAGTTGAAAAGGTGAGAAAAATTTTAAAAATTTTAAAAATTTTTTAATACATTTCATTTTCTTCATATTTCGTAAAATTTTTATAAACTTATATATATTTATAAATTTCAATAAATTATTTACATTTTAATAACATTTCTACAAATCCTAATAAATATTTTACAAATTCTAAAAATGTTTCAATAACTTTTAAAAATTTTTAATATAAAACCCCTCGAAGGGACATGGGCAGACCTATGTTATGTCAATGGGAGCAAGTGACCGTCTTGATTTTAGACATGAAATTATAAAAATACCATTGGTATTTTAGCTTTTCTTCAAAAACAAATTAATTTAAAATTAGGGTATTTTGATTCTATTGAAAAAAATTAATGAAATTGCCAAAATTTTTTAGCATATAAGGAATATACAAGAATTGAACTCAAGAATTTTTTGTGAAATAAAATGTAATCTTTCAGTAAACTATTAAATACTTTTATATATGATATTTAAAAATATAACATAATAAATTTTATAAATAATTAAACTTAACAGTAATTATATTTTTTTTAAATAATGAGAAATATTCTTATTAAATCTTAAGTTTGCAGACGGATCAGTTGAATCATTAAACTGTAAAAAATATATTTAGTAGTTTAATATTTAATAATTTATATGTACCTACTTTTTCAATTCACATAAAGATAGCGTGTTTGGCTAGACAAGGTAGCGTCATGACCAATAGAGTGTAAAAAGAGTGTAAGAAAAAAGGTGTAAGTATAGCACTACTAAACCATCATTATATATATTAATTAAGTACTTGTGACTTATTCCTACTGCCATGACAGTTGCCTTTGGAATACACAATGTCTTAGCTATAGATAAATTATAAAACGAAAATTGCAATTTAAGTATATGCAAAAGTGATCGATGGCATAAGTTAATGACTTATAAAATTCTGTAGGTTTGACATGGTTCGAGTTAGATAAAAGGAATGTAATTTATTTTACTAGTTGAATGCAAAAGTAGCTCAAAAAGGACATTGGAAGCTACAAAAACCATGCAAATAATTTAAAAAAAATATCATCGAATCAAACATAAAGATACCATGTACTTACAATGACTATTTTTAAAAATACTACTTTTACCCTAACAATAAAATAGTAAACAGTAAGATTCCCGAAATTAGCAAAATAATAAAACTGAGATTGTTAGATTTTGTACATGTAATTGATAATTCATGGACAAATAATAAAATAAATTATTCTATTCTTTTACATTATGGTAAGGTTTTCTAGATTATTTATTTATGCATTTTGAGCTAAGGTAGAGTAGGGATATATTTTTCATTGAAGTAGTCAAAAACCTAGTATCAGACCCTTGCAAAATTAAGGATTGGTAATGCCAGTTAAATACTCTTGAATATATTTTTTCTGAGCAATTTTTAAAATCTGAGTAAGTGTAAAGCTTATTGGATATTCGATAGATCTGCTGGATGCTCGTTATTAGAAAGACCAATGAACATGTTTCATAGAGCATACTGAAACTTGATTTAGGTATGACTTTGCTGTAACTCACTCCCACGAACGGCAACAGAAATGTTAGGAAATTGCTTTTTTCTAAATTTTGTCCCACATAAGATGTGTACTGTCATAAAAATTTACTGAAATACATTCAAATAAGATTTCTAAATTTCAAGTAGGTTTTAGAATCAAAATAATGTAGTATGCTTGTGAACTAATATTTTTAAAAAAATAATCCACTAAAAAGCCTTTTTAGTTATATAACTATAATTGTTACGTTATTGTAGTCTATTTTATTAATAAAAATTTATTAAAAAATATTTTTTTTTATCACTAACTATTTTACTAATTAATTTCGAGTATGTTACAATTACTTACGGAACATACATATTTAGATTCCATGTAGACATGCTATATCAACATTATAAATATGAATAGTCTACTTATGCAATACGTAAAAGATAGTCCATTTGACTTGAAGTGAGAGGCAATTAGCATGCATCAAGTTAGATTAAGATGTCCCCATCCAATTTTCATTAGACTAAGACTTATTCTAATTAGGGATGCCGGCGATCATTTTCAAATTGTTTAGTCA
This sequence comes from Pouteria glomerata, assembly GCA_035590655.1. Taxonomy (NCBI): domain Eukaryota; kingdom Viridiplantae; phylum Streptophyta; class Magnoliopsida; order Ericales; family Sapotaceae; genus Pouteria; species Pouteria glomerata. Next base: position 7,406,414 of record JAVXUM010000046.1, read on the forward strand.
TGGAATTACCAAAGTGGCTGCTTGGGGAATGTCTTGGTTTAATTTACGGCTAGTAAAACAATACAACTTAAGAAGGCATATTAAGAGAGGTAAAATTCGTTTCGAGACAATCTTATGCAATCAAAATTTCTACTCAAAAAATGTTGATCAAAATAATCTGGATGAAATAATTAATCATTAAAATAAAATTTTATTACAAAAATGTTGGAATAACCCAGGTTAATATTTATTCGATTATGATGTAATCTTTATGTATTTTAAGAATTTAATTATTTTTGTTTTGTTTCTTGAGGATGTGTTTGGTAGTGTGTTTGAGTTTGATCTGAAGCTTAGAAAAAAAAAAAAAAAAAAAAATTTAAAACCCTACTCTATCATGCGCATGCCTGTTCTTTTCCCATGCGTATATGCACACAAAATTGGTCATGTCTGTGTGCTCTGGACAGCTCACCTACACTTCTTGTTTTTCGGATGTCTTGTCACTCAATGATTTGGTTAGAATTTAATCACAATAGCTATCCCTATTCTCTTTCTACTATTACCCATCATCATCAACCTCTTTCATTGTCTTCTCTTTCTTCCATTCTCAAACTTCTAGTGCATCTGTGTGTATTTTAGAGTTAAATATAGAGAAAGAAAATGAGCTAAGTTGAGTTTAACGTGGGTTATATCATGCAACTCTAAAAGTTAGTTCAATTAAAAAATTTTAGATTTATTCTTTATAAATCAGTAGTTCGATTCTGCTAAGGTCCACTAGGAAATCTATTTAATCGTTAACTTCAGAACTTCATATACGCAAGTTAATTTAAACATCCCGAGTTAAAAAAATAAATAAATAAGTTATGCTATGCTCTAAAATTTTGTGAATTGCTAGGGTTTAGTTAAGATCTTAGTATTGATTGTTTGGTAAAAACAAGCAGCAACGAATCATGGTCAAGCAAGTTAAATTTTAGTTCTCAACAACCACAATAATACTAAGTTTGTTACTGGCTACCATCAAATCACATGGTTATGACTAATTCAGTGAATTCACCATTTGGAAAAAGCCCAGGCCTTGGGGTTAAATCTAACTGTAGATAGAAGAAGGGGGACATGGCATTAAGCTTTACCAAAATTAGAGAAGCAAGAACGGCGGTCGAGGTTTTACTTCATTTCTTGGATGAAACAAAAATAGAAGTCATTATTATTTTTTTTTTTTAAATAAGGAGATTGCAAGTTAAACAGGAGAGATACTTATAATGATGTGAACACTTATGAATCTATCACTTCGAAATAATAAAATTATAAAAATTTACTTTAATTATAGTACGATTTCACCGTCACAAGATTCTAATTTCACTTTCGGTATACCATATTAATTTTTAGATTTTTTTTTCCAAAAAAAAAAAAAAAAGCTGTTCTTGAAAAGATAAAATAGTAATAAACCCATAATACTTTCACTTTTTGTAGTTAATAATATGCATTCTACCTGATGTTTTCAGTTTGAAGCAATGTGCAGTTTCTCATTGGTTGTTGAAACCCTTCTTTTTTGTGTTATTCCCCGTTTGGTTTAATTTGGAAGTACATTTGTATGCCACAAAACTTAGGTGATGTATGGAGCTTGTAGTGGAAAAATTACATATATATCACCTTCTTCGTTTGCTTCTTAATCTAGGAGATGATAAATAAAATAATTGGAAAATAATGCTTAGTTGGAGAATCAAGAAAATTAGTTTTTTTTTTCGGTAATTAGTTATAACTAACCACAAAAAAATTAATTTTGTTTATTTGAAATAGTAACCACTTTTTTAAATTTTTTTTAATTTAATTTTTTTAGCCTTCAAAATTTAAAAAAATTAAAATATAAAATGATAAATTCGATCATTTAAAAAAATAATAAAAAATTATAAATATCTTCTCTCTTCGTTTCTACTAGTTCTAATCAAAACTTACATTGCCTTCCATTCACCAAGTATATATATGTGTGTGTCTATGTCTGAGCGTGCACAACGTGCAACGAGAGACCGAGAATGTGATCTTTGAAGATTGTACGGCACAATAATTCAAGGGAAGAAAAGGGAAAACCATTGAGTGCATGGGTGGTTGCAGCCAAGTGTGTTGTGAGCGCTGTTTCTTTCTTTGTCCAAACCTTCATATTATGTCAAACCTCACCTCTCTCTCTCTCTCTCTCTCTCTCTCTCTCTCTCTCTCTCTCTAGCTCGACTCTGAGATTTGCTGTCTATAATTTACCTCATAATCATGCAATCTAATAATAATAATAATAATAATAATAATAATAATAATAATGGAGATATATTTCTTATACATATATGTTGAGTTGTTGGAGACACAGTTGCGAACTTGATGCCTATTGAATTACTTGCAAACAGAAATTATATTTTAACTCTAAGATTTTACCAACGCCGCACATCCGCCAACTAGGGATGACAAATTCATGTTGAAGTTCCGTCGAATTATTGAATTTATTTAGTTAAATATTTGAATTGAATTAAGCATGAATTTACATTTTTTTATTCGTTATTTAGAAGACAAGCGAAATAGCATGATGATTAAAATATACTAGATGATTAAGAAATTGAATTTACTTGTTAGTAAATATAATAAATACGTATTGAATTATTTTCAAAATTTATTTACAAAATAATATAATCATAAATAAAAAAAATAAAGATCTATTTTACATTTAGTATTATTTTACATAAAATATATTTAAAATATATATTTTAATATTTTAAAATTTTAAATTATGTAACTTAAGGCATACCAACTTCATGCTAAAGGAAGAGTTATATTGTGCTTGATCTTAATAATATTAGGATTTAATAGATCGATAGGACCCACAGAAGGTCGAGTGAGAAAATTTATTTTTAATCACATCAAAAATTGCACTTATTCTTCTATGATAATATTTTTCTTCATTCATCTAGAAATTATACTTTTGTTCTTATTATTTATTTACTTCTTATTTCTATTCATTCAAAAATTATACTTTCTTCTAGGTCTGTCATTAAAAAAGCCGAAGAGGTGACAAAAATTTTTGTGTACGACTACAGGCAGAATATATTGGTAGATTAATTAATTACATAAAAGTGAATTAAATCAATTAATTAGGACTTAAAAGACAAACTTTCCTACATATGCAATGACTCTGATTCGAATTTGAACATTGCAAAAAGAGACCAAATACATGTATAATATGTTGTTGCACATTTACATATTAAGACAAATACGTACACAAACAAATAAAAAATAAAAATTATAAAGAAAAAAAAGAAAGTGAGAGAACTAGAATATATGATATTACACAAGTTTCACAGGCAATTCCTTTAGAAAACGATGGATATGATTGAATTTTGTTTAGCCAAGCAGGGGCTCCATGCTTACAAGTCCCTAGGAAATTGTCTTTGCTAAACACATAGCCCATTACCATGGGTGGAGCCATATTATGGGTAAAGTGGGTTATAAGTTGGAATCTCCATCATAAAAGCCCACATTATCCTGCCCTGAGTTATGGTGGATGAGATAAATCGCGGGATGTGTGTTAGCGGCGCAGGGTGCGATGACTACTTTTTACCGTTTCTGTGCAATGTAAGGGCCCTTGTATTCGTTAGGAATCGAACTCTTGTCGCGAGTAGTTGAGACTATCTCACCCTAGCCATTTCGCTAGGTAAAGTGGATTATAATTTAGATAAAATTTTGATTTAAAATTTTTTTAATAGTAATAATATACGATATTTTAATATAATTATATATAATTCAGTGGAATTCTGAGTAAAAAAAAAAATACAAACTCCACCCTGGCTCATAATTAACCACTCCCCTCATCTCTTCTTCCCTTACCCGTCTCTTTCTATCACCTATATAAAGCAAAGGCTTCTTCCTAAACGCTGCAATACGAAATTCTCTCTCTCTGTCTCTCCCCCCATTTCTTGCTCTAACAATTTTTGTTTTACTAAGAAAAATATAAGAAAGCTTGGTTTGTAGTAGAGAATGTGGAAGCTAAGGATCGCTGAAGGTCATGGACCCTGGCTGAGCACCACCAACAATCACGTGGGACGACAACACTGGGAATTCGATCCTGAGGCTGGAACTCCTGAGGAGAGAGATGAAGTTGAACGAGTCCGTGAGGAATTCAAGAAGAATCGTTTCCAAGTGAAACAAAGTGCTGATCTCTTAATGCGTATGCAAGTAATAAATCTATCTTCATTTCATTATATATACATATATATCATGGGTTAATCGTCCTAACATTTTTCATGCATTGTAATTCAGTTTTATTTCAACTCTTCTTGCCAATTATTATTGAAAAATATTGTAGCAAAAACTGTCACATATCTATGCTTGCATAAAATTAATAAGTAAATTTTTTGTCAATAATTTTAAAAAAATTAAATAAAATGAAATTTAATTAAACGGTAAAAGATAAATTCCCATGGTTTGAAATGCAAAAACCAAAATGCATTTTAGTTCCATTTATTTTAATGCAAAATGTTTTTTGAAATGCACTTTTATATTTATATTTTTCAAAAACTTTTTTTTAAAAAAGTAAATAAAAGTGTTTCATAAACAATATTTAAGTAAAGGTGATTTACCCCATATGTAGTTAAAAGTGTTTTTCAAATATTTTCCTGCTAATTTATCCAATTTTAATATATATATATTATATAGTTGCACAATCCAAAGTTGTCCTAGACGTTTTAACTTATCTTTAAACGAAAGGGTAACAACAGTTGTCTCAGCAATAAAGATAAAGGAAATAGTGATTAATGCTTTACTTCTAGTGGACTTTCTCATTAATTTGAACAGCAGGCCAATTTGAACACAGGCCAATATAAATATATATATATATATATGTATTTTTTTATTAACTCAGGTGTTTGGGTCAGTTCGCACGTATCTCGGCTATTTTTTGGGGGCCCGAAACTTAACGACCGAGTAAACTCTCCAGTAATTCTGAAAAGATTCAAACTAGTAATCACTGGGGAACAAAATCAAAGTCTTACTAGTAAACTAGATTGCCAATATATGTATTTATAGATAATTCATTATTTGGAGTAGCTGTGGTAAATTAATTTCATCCACTTCTTTTCCAGTTAGGTAGAAGGGAAAATTAATTGCTAGTGGGATATTGAAATTTCTATATATCGCTGGAAGGCGTACATATGTGTGTGTCTTTAATTAATTTTTTTTTTTAAATTATAATTTTTGTATATCAAATAATTTATGGAATAATTATTAATTAAAAATATTTAAGTAGATAGTAAATAATTAAAAGCATTTAAATAAAATAAAAAAATATTATAAAAGTGCTGAGTGATTAAATGACATTTAAGAAAAATAAAAAAATAAAAGAGTAAAATCACTTAAATAACTTAAAAAAATTAAAAAATTACTTCTGTCCATTTTTAAATTATGAGTGATATTAGTGGTTAAGGGTTATTAATAAAAAAAATAAAGATTTTACTAAAATTTGATTTCATGAAAATTTTAGATTGACCACTACCTCTCAAATTTCTTTATAATAATAGTATATTGATAATAAATACTTTCTTCAAGTTACAAATATTATACTTTATTTAATCATTTAGTTACCAGAAAAACACTCATGGCTTGAGTATGTTCGCTACTTTCATTCTAATTTATTTTTAAATGAGAGTTTTTTTATAATTGAATATTATTTGATTTATATTATAGGTGTGTTTGGAGTAATAAAAAGTGAAATAAAATAAAATAAAATAAAATAAAATAAGTTATTTATAGTAATATAAAAAATAAGTAATTTTTTAAAAAATTTTTAAAATTTTTAACGTTTACCAGTAAATCAAACGTACGCTGTATATGCAACGTGGCACACGAAGTGTGTGCCTTCCTATTATAACACTAAAAACGATGTCAGTGCAAAGCACTCCTCATTTTTCTCGGGAAAAAATAAAAAAAAAATAAAACTCAATTTTTTGGCTAGCATGGGCAGCACCTCTCACCTTGGCAACACGTATACAACTGTCATGTGTTTTATTAAATAAATATACACATATATATTAAATAAAAATAAGAATAAAAAATTATATTAAAATTTTTTAAATTATTAATTTCATACTTTTAAAAATTGAATATTTAATTTCTCTATATATGATACTTTTATTTTATATTTTCACATTAGAAATATTAACAAAATAATGCAGGAATATAAACTAATAATGAATGTGTCTTATTTTGTGAATCCATGTAATTCATATAAACTAATAGATGTATGTAATTCTCTAACTGTGAATCCATGTAATTTCACCATTATCATACATCACATATATAAATACATTCATATATTTGATGAAAACACATATATACGTATTATCATACGTAATCTATTGGAATGGCAATTGGTAGGATTTTATTATTATTTTTTATTCTTATTTTTATGACCAACTAGTGATGTTAGTGCTATAGTAGAATTTTATTATTATTATTTTGAACATGAATATATAATATATTATATATTTACTTAAAAAAGACTAAAAATTTAACAAGTAAATGAACACATTAAAATCTTTTACTAGACCCTCAGTAAAATTTTTTTATAATTTTTAATAATTTTTTGTATCTTTAATAAAAATTTTGATAACTTTTACGTTAAACAACTTACGTTATAAATTACTATATATATATATATAGTTTACAAAACTGTTTATGTGTTTTCTTATGTGAGAGTTTCAGAAAGCTGCACTGGTAAAATAGAAGGTCAAAATTTAATCAAGTAGTATTTAATTAAATTAATAAATACTAATGAAATAAATTAATAAATATAAATTAATTAAATCTTAACTTTTTCACCTCACTGCTGTATCTCTGGGACCCTTTTTGGGAAAATCCGTGGCACCATCAGTGGCATTAGTTGTCAACCAAACCAACGTTGGACATTAGCCATAAATGCCCTCTTGTCATGTGATTGAAACTGTAGCCCCTGGAGCCCTTTTAGGAAAATCCGTGGCACCATCAGTGGCTTTAGTTGTCAACCAAACCAATGTTGGACATTAAACTGCCATAAATGCCCTCTTGTCATCTGATTGAAACGGCTAATTTTAGTTTAAATAAAGTCAACTAAACATTTTAAAAAATTGGTAAAATCGTCTCAAAAATAAATAGCGAATATTTAAGTAAATAGTTGCTAATAATTAAAGAAACATTTACAGTAAACAACCAATATATAATAGCATGAGTAAGAAATTGATGAATGTTCAAGTAGTGAAAAAAATTCATCCCAATATCATTTTTTTATCACTAAATATATGTTCACTAAATAAACATTTACTTTCAGTGTACTGCATTGTGATTCAATCTTTTTAGTAAAAAAAAAAAAAGAAAAAAAAAAAAAAAGAAATTTTATGGTATAATATAATTTTCCTTTCATTAGCAATTTTCTGAGTGTTTCATTTGCGAATTCACACAGCTAAAAAAGGAGAATCCCAGTAAGCCAATTCCCCCAGGAATAAAGCTGAAAGAAGGAGATGGCATAACAGAAGAAGCAATAACGACAACACTGAGAAGAGCCATCACTTTCTATTCAGGAATCCAAGCCCATGATGGGCACTGGCCAGCTGAATCTGCAGGTCCACTCTTTTTTCTTCCCCCTTTGGTAAGTGATCGATGACTCTTTTCTAGTCCCATGGTAATTTAGGTACGGATTTATAATTGTATTTATTCATGCCAATGTTTAAATATCTCAAAATTTTAATGAAATTATTAAATGATTAATTTTTTGCATGATTGGGGTCAAATTTGTATTAAATTATTAATTTAAATTCACATATTTATGTCATATTTAAATTTTTTCTCAATAATTCGTGTAGCTGTTTTGAATTCGTGTCGAACATTACTATCTCTACACCTTTGGTAAGCTTTAAATTAGTCATTTATGTCCCCGGACATAGGTCAGTTGATGAAAAGGCGAGAGTTAGGTAAGACTCTATTATCCGCTACAGGATTCGACTTCCATTCAAGATAGAACCCTTGCATTGTACAAGCGGTAAAAGCAAGCCTTCGCACCCTACACCACTGACGCACATCTTACGATTTACCTCCTCCATGATGCTCCAGGACAGGAACAATAGAGGCATCAAGGTTGGGGTTCAACTTTTTTTTTTAAATTAGCCATTTACAAACATTTTTACACAGAGATGCGTGACTGATTAATGATGACTGGCCCATTGAAGTGGTCCACACCAACGAGGCCCACTTATCACAACTACTAATCCAAAAATGAGATTTACGAGGCTCAAAAGCCCAAGACAAAAAGACACTCGTTTCATCGAATTGAAATCTCGAAACTTCATTTTTAAGCCCCCGTTTGGTAACGTTTCTATTTTCTGTTTTTCTGTTTTCGTTTTCAAAATTTTGAAAACTTACAACAAAAACATGTTTGTTAAAATCTGTTTCCGT
>JAVXUM010000046.1:7465022-7484058 GCA_035590655.1 Pouteria glomerata
GAAAATATTTTTGCCGAAAAACTACTATTTAATCTATACAAAGATGATTACAACAACTCAATTTAGCCTTTCCCATCTAAATGGGGTTTGCTATATGGATTAATTTTCTCCATTCCACTCCATTAAGGACCATTTTATCCGTTAACTGATATTGAATCATTTATTTCTTTATTACTTTTATGCATATAGTTTTGGTCCATCTTGCCCCCTCACGTCAAGGTGATCACTTCTCTTAATTGGCACATTTGTTTGTATGTGACCAAACCACCTTCACCAATTTTAGCTCAATTTATCTTCAATTGATGCTATCACTACTATTTCAGGAATCCAATCATTTCTAATCCTGTCATTCTTATTTTATCACATATTTATCTTATCCTTCCCATCCCGGTTGGCCCCCCTTTTTTTTTTTTTTTTTTTTTTTTAATAACATGTTTTATCTTGGTTGCCGAACAGTCTAAAACCATATAATGAGTCTAACCGTTATCTTATAAAACTTTTCTTTTAAACTTAAAGGTATACGACGGTCATATGAAACACTGGATGTATTGCTTTACTTAATCTATTAACCTTAATTATCTGTGTAATATCTCCACCAATCTCTTCCCCTGCTTGAATAATAAATCCTAGTTATCAAAATTGGCCATTCTTAGGTATTTCTTGACCTTCAACACTTAACTATTTTTTTATTGGTATTTTAGTTACTAATATATTTACATTCTATATATTTAGTTTTAGTCATACTTTTCTTATATTTCTCTTGATTCTACTATAGAAATGACTACTCCTGAGGCATACTAGGATGACTCAATTTCCTAAAAAAAACTTTGATTCCTTCTTCCCCAAATCATCCCCCTAATGAAGACTATGGGACAAATTGCCATTTTTTCCTCCTTTTTTGGATTCTAGCCCCCACCTCTCCCTAATAGTTTAATTTTATGGGGCACAAGATGTTTACCTATTAGAAGTGGAGGTTTTGGCATTCACAGATTAAAAACCTGTACCACTCCATAGAAAATCCCTTTGTATCTTTTCTAATCTCCTTAGCAGCAATATGGTCACTGCAGATAAAGAAATAAAATAGTTTAGTAAACTAGAAAAAGTGCTCTTTCGAAGAGTTATTTTTGCACCTTTGACCATATGAATATTAAGTGCTTAATTTCATAACACAGGCTACACATAGGGGATGCAGTTAGTTGGTGTGGTCCTTCATATGTTCTTTCACTTGTTTGGCTCACCCGTGCTTGGGTTTATGTGCCTTTTCGATAATCTTCTCTCATCCTTTATTGTTTTTTGGGTGATAGCATAGTTGGGTCTTTATGCAGTTGATGATGTTGAACCCAGGTTCCTTATTCCCTAGTATGACCATCCAAGGTACATTTTCAATAAAAGAATTTGCACCTCAACATTTCCCTTTCTTGACGAACTTGCTAAATGAAGTCTTTGATTTATAGACTGCTCTATTGTTTTCAAAATCTGATTACAATTTTAATATATAGAGGGTACATATGTAGAAATTGATGGGAAATATGTACTGAAATTTTAATCTGATGACATAAATAGTGGTAATGAATGCACATTTTGCTTTAAATGACGAGAAGTTTGCAAATAGCTCCTAGGAATTTGGAAGAATGTGTTAGTTGATTATTGCATGTGAATTAATAAAGGCGAGTGGGAAACACCATACTAAAATGAGTTTAAACTTGTGACCTTTTTTCTAAGGTATACTGAAGCTATTTGGAGTACTTGTGGTATCCTGAGCTCACGTCTGCCGTGTAAATCCAACTCTACTTATCCCTTCTAGTTGATGTAGTGAAATAAATATTTGGAAGTCCGGTGCTATATTTTCAAAGTTTCATATCATCGTGCATCTGGAAGTGTATGTTAGGTTTCAATTTCTTGTGGCAACTCGTAATTGTAAAAGTCAAGTCCGGCGTTAGTGGTTAATTGGTTTGATGTTTCCAGCAAATTAAGTAATTATAGGTTTTCCGTAAATTATTTAGAAGTGATTATAAATCAATGTCAAAATTTGTGATGCAATCTTACAACTAATTTTTGAATGCAATATGTATTCTTTGACATCCTAATTCTCGTAAGTGGATATGGTGTATCCTCAGGGAATCCGTGTGCGTGTTCTCAGCTGTGTGCTAATAATTGCAGGCAAAGACTAATACGACGTGAAGCATTCTCAGAGGATGGTTGGAAGAAGATATTCTACCTGTCAAATGGAAATGGATCAGAGATGAGATGGTTGCTTCCTTTTATGAGGTGATCCACAATAAACGGGATTTTGCTCCCACAATCTTTGGCCTTTCATTACTTAAGTGGGAAATAATGCAGTGTTGCTGTTTTGAATTCTTTACGTCCAAAGAGGGGAACGCAATCAGCTATCAGAAACCATTCTCTTGATATGTTTTTGGTCAAGGACCTGATTTTATGGTATCCCAGCTGATTTAGAGACGATGATAATGTACCATAGATTGATCTTCACATCCCCAGCTCTTCTTTTTGTTCCTCTGTTAATGTTTAGCATTTGCAACATGCCATGTGTTATCGGCCGTCTCGTACCCTGGCAATTGGGCTCTCTCTCTCTCTCTCTCTCTCGATATTTTGTATTTTTGAAAGGCATCAGCGGATGGGTCTGTTCTTGTGTCTGTTGGTTTATTTATTTTTTGAGCACATACTGTTGCTAGTGTATGAGGTGGTCTCTAAATACTAGCACCGTTTGGTGTTTAACAAAATAAAATAAAATAATATAAAATTTTATAAACACAAATTATAAAATTATAAAGTTTAATTTTTTATTCGTTACACAAAGTTTGAGATATTAACTTTTATAATTTTATACAATTTCAAACACACCCACTAATGCAAGTGGCTTGATGAATAAGGTAGAAAGCATAGAACAAGACACTTGAGCTTGGTTAAGAACGAAGAAAGAAAAGGCTAGCTTTTTTTGGGATAGCTAGTTACTAAAAAAATATATATTTTTTTTTTTGGTTGAGAAGAAAAAAAATTAATTTTTTAGTAGATAATTTTTTAGTTTATTGTTGACATTTTTGTCTTTGATGATTGAAAAAAAAAAAATTAAAATGTAAGATAATAAATTTAATTATTTAAAAAAATTAAAAATTTAAATAACTAGAAGCTGTGACTTTTCGAATGGAGCCTTCTTTATGCTATATTTTTCTAGATGGTTCTTGAAGCCCTTCTCTTACGAGTGAAAAATAAAATGCGTTAGCAGCTGGACAACTGATTCGATCTTATGATAAAGAAAACTGAATGATGTTATTATACATCAGCAACATTGTCTACCTCGAGAGAATTGAATGACGTTATTACCCAAAAGCACTAATTGCTTATATGGAGAGGAATTGAATAACGTTTGGTACCAAACAAGAGCAATGATAGAGAATTTGTCAAACCACAACTTACAAGCAGAAGGATTTGAGAGTGACTCGGTTGTACTTATTTAATATTTTATCTTTATTGTGCGGGTTAGATATGAGCAATATTAGAATTAATTTAATCCGTTTAACAATAATTTGTCAAGAAGTACTAAAAGATATTAGAAATTAATAAAAAGATAAATTACACCTAAATTTTCTTTAATATTTAAGTAATTATACCTAAATTTTTTTAATATTTAAAATTTACAAATATTTCTTTATTTTAAAATTTTGTTAATCTCTGACTCTCTTTGTTAGTATTTTGTTACGTTTCCGTTAAGATGATGGTGTCAACCAAAATATTTTTTCATAATACCAAGTTTACCCTTATTAGGAAAGCAACCGTTCGATTAACCCAAAGTCAAAACTTTTTCCATCTACACATTGGAAATTATTTTTTACCTTTTTTTGTAAAATTAAAAAAAATAATTATTTCCTATCTAATTTCTCTCAAAAATATATATATTTATCTTTCATAATTCAAAAAGTTGTTAAAAAAATTAATATTTTTCTTTTCTTAAGAATGACTTCAGTTTGACAAGTTAATTTTTTAATATTATTTTTTTGGTTAAATTAATTTTAAAATCCTAAAAAAATTGCTTAAAAATAACTGTTTCTTGAATAATAATTGGGTAGTGCTCAAGCCTATGAAATTATTTTTTTCTTTCCTTTGTAAAATTAAATAAAAAAATTAATTATTTCCTATCTAATTTCTCTCTTAAATATATAACTATATATATATTTATCTTTCATACTTTGGAAAGTTGTTAAAAAAAATTAATATTTTTTGTTAAGAATAATTTTCATTTGACTAGTTTATTTTTTAATATTATTTTTTGGTTAAACTAATTTTAAAATCCCAAAACAATTACTTAAAAATAACTATTTCTTGATCAGTAATTGGATAATGCTCAAGGCTAACCTTATTTTTTCTTTTCTTTGTAAAATTAAATAAAAAACTAATTATTTTTTATTTAACTTTTCTTTCAAATATATACATAAACTAGTGATAACCCATGCCTTGGTCAGGAGCTGACCAACCTTTGCTGCGCGTGGAATGCATGTTAACTTCTTTTTTAACACGAACTCAAATGTCACATAACTTTCTTGTAATATTAATATATATATATATTTAATTTCACATTACGAGAGTATTTAAAAAAAAAATTTAATAAAAAATATTATAAAAATATAATTAATTAGATATAAAGGTAATTTATTTTAAAATTTAATTAAAAATATATAAAAAATAATTAAATTTTAATAAAATTTAATAAGCCAAACGGGTTATGCATAGGCAAAACAGTCGTGTGAAGGTTTTCTGGCTTAGACCAATTTCCCGGCAAAACTCACGGAGATGCAAGGAGAGGAGCAACGAATAAATGGATTTATAGAAATTTAGATTTTCTGGGTTAGACTAATTTTTCCGAAAAACATTTCCAATTGTTGACCAGTTTCCGGTAAAATCCTAAGTTTTCTCGTCTGGATTGCGAGTTTCTCTTTCCTATTTCAGACATGAAACTCACCATCATTAGCAAAAAATTACAGTTCTCGAGATCTCTCAGGCCTTCAGCGTCTTCTTGATGTGTAACAGAAACATCTTTTGCGAGTTGCAGAAGCTCGTGAGAATTCCAGCACTGGAAGATGTGCCGAATTTGAATGTCAACCCCGAGGTAGAGCCATGTGTGGGGTTACTAGAATGCATAGCTTCTCTTTTGTGGGGATTCTCGTTTCAAATCCGTTGCTCTGGCTCTCCGCATAGCGGATTCAACAATCAACATGTTGATCTTGCTCTGCTGTTGTCTCTATTTCTCAGTTAAGGAATTCAAATTAGGCTTTGCTCGGTCTTGACGAAGCTCAGAACACCATAATCCGATACTAAGCTTTCGCCGTTGGAAACTACCTGTGAGAGGTTTTCCTAACGACGGGGCTTTGTCGCGATGAGTGACGTTTCGCTTCTTATGCCCCATCATCGTATCAACGCTACGCAATTGACATCCGTATTCAAATATATGGAAAGAGGCAGTGAGAGAGTCTTATTTGGACAAAAAATATAGAAAGAATTGATTCTAGAGAGAGAAAATGAGAAGGTTGAGTTTGAATATGCAGGCGACACTGGTGATGTGTCGGATAGGATCGATCGCCAGTGATATATGCATAGGTATATATACACAAACAGAGGCTGCTCTTCTCTCTCTATATATATTCACCTAAATTTTGAGTGAGATTTGAGAAGATCTTCTCTAAAAAAGAGAGGGAGAAGTTGATATGTTCATGGGGAAGTGGAGATTGTAAACGTGTCTTGGAATGGGTCTTAGCATATAAAAAAGAAAACTGCTGTCTTAAGAATAAGATTTAGTTGCAGTTTGTTTCAATAAATGGGTGTAACTATTTCTAATCACATCCTTTCCCATTATTTATTATTTCAGTCGTTATTTTCTGTAGTGATGTTCTCATTTGACTTATAAATAGTCTGGGAACTATTGGAATAAAGGCAGTGAATTAAAATCTCAACTTCTTTCCTTTCCTAACTCTCTGTTCTCCTTCTTCATCACTACTTTCTAGCTGTTCTTACATAAATTACATATCATTTGGTATCAAAGCCGGTTTCGACCATGGACACTCGCGGTAAGACTAACGTCGAATTCCGCAATGAAGTGCAAGAAATCCTAGCCAGACATGAATTTACCTTTGATCAAGTCCACATCACTCTTCAAACAAGTCTTACCGATCTGCAAGCCTTGCGCGTTACTCTAACCCAAAAATCAGTAGAAAAAGACATCAACCCATTTGCACCAGGTGAATCCTCACAAAACGGACACACCATCCGAACCAACAACACACAAGCCCTCCTTCCACTTGACCGAAATCATACTAACCTTAAACTCTTGTTCCCCAAATTCAATGGAGAAGATCCAAACGGGTGGATATATAAGGCCGAACAATATTTTAAATTCAAAAACATCAACTCTCAACAGCAAGTTCAGCTGGCCTCCTTTCATTTAGAAGGCATTGCGCTCCAATGGCATCATTAGCTAAGTAAATTCAAGGGTCCCCTCAGTTGGGCCGAGTTCACAAAGGCTGTTCTCCAGCGATTTGGGCCAACAGATTATGAAGATCCATCTGAGGCTCTCACCAGATTGAAGTAAGTCACCACTGTCGAGACTTACCAGACTGAGTTCGAGAAGCTGTCCCAATGCATCGACAACCTACCAGAACATTACTTAATTGGTTGCTTTATTGCAAGTCTCTGGGATGAAATTCGGTTGGATGTGAAAGTTAAACAACCACGCACATTATCGGATGCAATCGGCGTGGCCAGACTTATTGAAGAACGTAACCAATTGCAGAAAAAAATTGGTAGTATGTTTCAAGCAACTGGATCTTTTCCCTTGCAGCGCACTACACTAGATGCAGCGCCAAGACTTCTAAGACCCCCTCCTAACTTGAAATCAAACTCATTTTCTCCAACCACTTTCAAGAGAATTACCGGACAAGAAGCCAAAGAACGAAGAGAGAAGGGGTTATGCTATTATTGCGATGAGAAATGTGCTCCGGGTCATTGCTGCCAGTGACCTCAGATATTTATGATTGAAGATTCAGCCATTACCAAAGATTCAGAGCTTGAAGAAGAGTCTAGTGAGGCTATCATAAGCAACTTTCATCCTTGCGGACAGGGATAATTTAAGGGGGGAGGAATGATACGTTCATGGGAAACATGGAGAATGTAAACGTGGGAGTGTGTCTTGGAATGGGTCTTAGCATAAAAAGGGGAACTGCTGCCTTAGGAATAGGACTTAGTTGCAATTTGTTTCAATAAATGGGTATAACTACTTCCACGTTTGGAACCACATCCTTTTCCATTATTTATTATTTCAGTCATTATTTCCTGTAGTGATGTTTTCATTTGGCTTATAAATAGCCTGGGAACTATTAGAATAAGGGGGTGAATTTAATCCCAACTTCTTTCCTTTCCTAAGTCTCTATTCTCCTTCTTCATCACTACTTCCTAACTACTCTTACATAAATTACATATCACAATCATACCATACCAACCTCCCAGCTCACTTTAGCATAATGCCTTTTATGTTCTGTACTTGCTTAGATCTTAAGAAATTCGCATTGCTTGATTCCGCTCCATACACGTACTGAATTTTAATGTTGTTAAAATTTTGATTTAAATATTAAAATCTTACGATTTTATAACACTAAAGTGAGAAAATTTTTTCGATCTTATATAAAATCTTAATTATGGATAAAATAGATAAAATTTCAATTTTGAGACGTAAAATTAATAAAATCTCGATTTTGTACACGATTTTATCAATTTTAAAAATTAAATGATTTCTGTGTTTTTCTCAAATAAAATATTTATTTCTCAACTAATATGCCACAACTATTTCACTTACTTTTTTTTTTTTTTGTAATTTTTATCTTATTTATTTTCTATACTATACTATTTGATAATCATGTAATTGTTCCACCATATTGATTATCACAAATCAAATATAGTAGATAGAATGGAAAATATGAGACCTATAATAAAATATTAGATATACATTCCAACTGCTATAAAAATTTAAGATAAAATAAAATCAGTATTTTGATGTTAATTGTATAGATTACACAAAACATTTTAAAGATCTCAATTGTGTAGTTAAGTAAAGAGAGTATAGAAGTAGATGTTAAATTTTTTATGAATTTTATTAAGGATTTGTTTGTTGATACGAATAAGTTTTTGTGTATGGTATTTTTTTAATATATATATTTACCTTCTTCTCTTATGAACAAATTCTTTACTTATAAAAAAAAAAGAAAGAAAGAAAGAAAGAAGTCAGAAGTTTTGAATGAAGAATTATAACATGGTATTTTACTTTTCAAAAAAAAAAAAAAAGAATTATAACATGGTATACTATATTTTCATATTATAGATATTGAATAAAATCTTATAATTTTATGATTCCATTTTATGAACCCTATAGTAATTTAAGTAGAATATCAATTTTAATAACATTAATTTTAGTGGGAATTTTTCCTTTCTTTCTTTTTACATGGTCAATTATAATAGCTAGTTTGGATGCTGTGGATTTAGCTGCACTTGTTGTGATCACAGATGAGTCTTTCGAATGCCAATCTTGCGGTTGAAATTACATACTCAGCGGTCGGCACAATTCACAATTAATTTATCAGATAATACATATATATATATATATATTTAGGGCATGTTTGGAGCCCTAACAGATTTTTAAAACAATTAAAAGAAACCAAAAGTGAAAATTTTAAAAATTTGAAATGTAAAATATTATTTTAAAATGATGGTTGAATAATTGTGGTTGATTTGATATAAAATTCTTAAAAATTATACAAAATGACACGTGACGAATATTAGTAGAGAATCTTAAAAATTTTTAAGTTTTATAAAATTTTTTAGTACAAATATCAATATAATTTTTTTAAAAATTCTATTAAATTTTATTAGAATGCACCATTATAAATTCCAAGGCAAACGAGTATTATTGACTATATGTGCCAAGTTTTGGTTTTTTTTTTTTTTTAAATATTTAAGGTTGCAAACGGGCCTTAATCAGCGTTGAGACAAACTTGTGCACGGGTTTGGTCAGACCTACATATGCTTTGGTTTGGCGGAAGAAAGCTAGCTAGCGGCCAAGCAAACAAGAATCCAAGCAAGCAGAGACGACAAGACTTTTTCAAAGCAGAGAGGCACTGTTTGTTCCTAGCGTTTGTCCGCCCTAAAGCCACGGCAAATAATCGCGATTTTTGATTATAGATCATGTATGTCAAATTAATGAATAATTTTATTATATTAATTTTAACTGTCAAATCATACCGAAATGAAAGTCATATAAACGACTATGGGTGTGTTCAAGGTTATATAAATTTATAAAAATTAATATAATGTATTTTACATAATAAATAAATAATTTAAATTTTATAATTTCCTATTCCGTATTTATAAAATTTTATATTTTTTTTTTATGGCAGCAAATGGTGCCTATATATACAGATTCTAGCCGCTTGGAGTATAAAAAGAAAAAAAAAAAAAAAACAAAAGTAAAATTTTTTAGATTTCGTTAAAGATAATTTTTAAATTACAGTTGAATATTTATATTTGATTTAGGGTGTGTTTAAAATGATAAAAAATGAAATAAGTTATGAATTCGTAATTCGTGTAGTGAGATTAAAAATAAATAACTTTTAGAAATATTTAGAATTTTTTTATTTTTCAACACACCAAACGGTGCCTTAATATAAAATTATTAAAAATTATATAAAGTGACATGTGATAAAATTTGAGTGAATAACCATGAAAATTTTTTAGATTTTGTAAAACTTCTTAGTACAAATGTCAGTTTCATTTTTAAAAAATTTAATAAAATTTGTTGAAATGTTCCATAATAGTTTATTCCAACAGATTTTGATAAATTTTTTTTAAAAAGGTTAAAACTTTTTAGAATTTAAAAAAAAATTAAAATTTTTAAAATTTTTTGAACTTAATTGGAGTGCCAAAACATGTTGTATATGTAATAATAGATACTAAGGAGGTGTTTGGAGCTCTGACTAAATTTAAAAAAATTTAAAAAAATTTTAAAAATTTTAACTTTTTCAAACTTTAAAAAACTTTAACTTTTTTAAAAATTCTGTTAAAATTTGTTAGAATGTATTATATTTTTTGAAATAGATGTATTAACATTTCTATAAAAAAAAGTTTCACAAAATTTTAAAATTTTTAATATTTTATACTAATATTTTATCACTTGTTACTTTATATAGTTTTTGACAACTTGATATCAAATTAAATGTAATCATTCAACAATCATTTTAAAATAATTTTTTACACTTTAAATTCTTAAAATTTCTACTTTTAGTTTTTTGATTTTTTTTTGGACTCCAAATAATCCCAAAATAATAGTAGAAAATTTTAAAAATTTTTAAAGTTTTTGTAAAATTTTTTTGAGTAAGTTTAATTTTTTAAAAAATCTATTAAAATCTATTGAAATGCACTATAATTGTTTGTTTCAATAGATTTTAATAAAATTTTTAAAAAATATATAATTTTATAAAATTTATGAAAGTTAAAATTTTTTAAATTTTCTAAACTTAATTGAAATTCCAAACGATCCTAAGAGACAGTTACTAGTTTGTCTTTGTCTTTGTCTGTGACTTTTACCCGCGGTTTTCCAGGCTGGCTAATTGCCGCGTTTCTAAGATGCAAAGCAAATTAAATTACGTAGGTATGTTTGGTAATATTTTTATTTTTATTTTTTTCATATTTTTAAATTTTTAAAAATTAACAATAAAAATATATTTGTTAAATTTATTTATATTTTTTATTTCTAAAAAATAAAACATAAACAAAAAAATTATTTTCACTCTATTTTTTTGTATTACAAATACTTTATCAATTTAAAAACTTTATCTATTTTTGTTACATTATACTAAAATAAATTATTTTAATATAATTTAGTAATTCATTATTATTAAATTAATTGAAATAAATATCATAATTAATTTAATTTCAATAACATAATTATTCATTAATAAATAATTAAATTAGATTAATTATTAAATTAAATTTTTTATAATTAACTTAATTTATATAAAATATATTTATTAAATTATTTTAATAAATAATTAAATTAATTAATTTTAAATTAAATAATTAATCTCTTTTAATTATTTATTTAATATGAAATATATTTTATTAAATTTTTTTAATAAATAATATAATTAAATTATAATTAATATATTTTATATTTAGTAATTTAAATGATATAATAGTTATATTTCATTCAATTATTTTTAATAAATAATACAATTAAAATATAATTTAATATATTTTATATTTATTGAATTAAATGATTTTTAATAAATAATATAGTTGATTAATTTTATTAATCTAATTAATTAAATTACATTAAATTAAATTAATATGAAATACATTTTATTAAATTAAATTACTTTTTAAAATTAATAAAATTGAGTAATTTTTGAAAAAAATTAATAATCATAAAGAAATTTGTATTTCTAAATGCTATTTCAGTTTTTGTTTCAGAAAAAAATAACAAAAAATAAAAAATAAAAAATATAAATAGATAAATATAAATAAAAAATAATAATATTATCAAACGGTACTTGAAAAATTGTGTTTAGTATTTTTAATAAAAATGCAACCGATTTTTCATCTCTATCCCTTTATTTATTTATTTATTTTTTGCAAGTAAATAACCCTTTATGTTGGCCAAGTGAAAATATACGATGATGGGTATGTCTGTAATTTTATATCGAACCGTGTGAGAAGCGCGTGGACGATTCAGCTTAGTCAAAGCAAAACATGGACAAACACTAGCAAACGATGCCAACAAATAATTTCAGAGTAGGATGCCTTCGTAAAACCAAATATGCCCCGATCAAAATACAAATTTACAAGAAATGTCGCAGTCACAGCCAGCATCTCAAATGGAATATACCATAATTCACAGTGGATAAAAAAAAGTGTCAGAGGTATATAAAAATAATAATTATTAAATTATATATATACATATAGAAAGCTGTTTAAGAGGTGTTTTGGCGTGTTAAAAAATAAGATAAAATGAAAAAATTGATGAATTTGTAATTCGTACAATAAGATAAACTTTTAAAAATTTTTAAAAATTTTCAACAAAATTTGGAGGACCAAACACCCTCTTAATGTGTTAAAAAATATTAAACATTTTTATTTTTTTTAAATTTTACTAATTTTTTCAAAAACTTTCTAACTTTTTAAAGAACACATTAAAAATACTAACAATACAAATTTGTCACTCCTAACTTGAATCTATAACAATATAATCATGGGAGATTGAAAATAGTAATTAATAGAATAATTGAGAATGTATACTAGCGAACATATAGTAATAGAGACTTCTTAGAAATGTATAGTAGAGAATAGTTGAGAATGAGTTAAAAAAAATATAAGACTTTAAAAAATAAAGTAAACAATGCATCAAAAATCTAAAAAAATAAATTAAAAAATATTATTTTAGATAAATTATTCTATTTAGTAAATTGATAACTTAAAATTATAAAAAAATATCAAAATTTGTAATTAATTTTTTCACGAAAAACTAAGAGTATTATGAATTCAATAAAAGTAAAATTGTATGTATTTAGAATACAAGTATAACTGTTATTCGCACAAAAAATTAAAGAATCTTTTAGATTTCTCTGCAGTGAACAGTAAATTCAAAATACACTTTTTTTATATAATTTTTGGTTGTGCAATATTAGTTTAGAAAGTTCATTTTTTTGTAATTTCTTTTCTAAAAGATATGATAAATTTTATTTGATAACACGAAATTTATGGAAATGGCACATGAGTAATAATTTGCAAGCACAGGGGCATTTCAGTTGACAGGTAGCCCATTGAGGGCTGTGGCAGACAGCCACCAACCAGACGGGGTTTGTTGCTCCTGGTTTAGAATTTGGTGTCTTCTTCGAAACCAGTCACCCATCAACGTTCAACTCAAATCTGTGAAAAAAAAAAAAAATCTAAGTCTCCCTCTCTCTCTCTCTCTCTCTCTCTCTCTCTCTCTCTCTACATTACTCATTTTTTGTGCCTCTCAAGACCAACCAGCTCTCCATTGGTGAAATACTTCATTTGTCGCTTACCCAGATCGGATTCTGGCCAAATCTGGGTAATTCCTGGTGACCCATCTGAGATTTCGCAAGACCCAGATTGGTTTTTCAGTATGATTTGAGTAGAAAATGGTGGTTTGAGGATGACCCCTTGTTTGAGATTTACCCTGGAAGCTGAGCTTTTTATGTCTGCAAATACAATATTAGAAATCATATGTAATAGAGAGTGACGGGGTAATCTCCGAGAATGGGGAGGTGAAATGAAAATCTGGTTTTGGGAATAAAGTTTCATGGGGACTTGCTTCAGTATTGAAGATGAAGCACAGCCACCTCATGCACCTCTTAAGAACCAGCAAGGTATTGCTATTATTTGTACTTTTTTTTGGTTAATCTTTTCATTTTCCATTTATTTCCTGTGATTTCTTTAATTTAATTTATTTATTTTTATTTTTTTGAAAATCTATGGTCTCTTTAATTACTCTATCCATTGGTGAAATTAGTAGACAATCATTGCTAGATCTCGAGTCCTAAAGATTGATGGATACCCATCATATAAGCACTCTTAAAAGTGTTAAGAAAGATTTTTTTTCAATCAATTGAGAAGGAATCAAAGTGCTTTCTACATTATTATGTGTGCACTATTAGGTCTTAAATTGCCAAATTTCCTTAGATATTCTCCTGATTTATGACAACTTGCCATTTTAGTAAGTGAAATTGGGAATATCTGGTACATTCAGTTGAATAATTTTGTTCAGCAGCTCCCCTCTTGGATAGTTTTGGTTTTAGAAAATTTGGAGAGTATATGTCGAAATTGATGGTTAAATCAGTGGCCATTATAGTTGATGATGATTACCCCGAATTTTGGTGAGACAGAAATTCTGAATTTCATGCATATCATTAATTGCATCCACCATCACTTGCAATATCCTGTCACTGTCTCGCTTAGCCTCACACCCTCTCTAAAACATAAATTCAGTTAAAATTTTAGATTAGACATGTTTTTCTGTAAAACTGAAACATGAAAACGTGTAAAATTTTTATTTTCTTGATGAATTTGTCATTTCCTTTAGATTGTAGAATTACTGAATTTAAAATTGTGATATTTGTGATCTGTTCTGTTCTACACTCAAAACAATTCTTGGACAAACTTACTTACTTTAAATTAGTTTCCACATCCTTGATGGGACATTGTACTGGAAATTTGAATTGATTGATTCAAATTGGAATAATTTGATACCCACACAGAAATGGGCCTTGATAAATTGGAATTTTCGAAGTAAATGTTTGAATATTTCAACCCCACGAACAGAGTTGAATTTGCACGGGTATAAATTGACTGGCAAGGGTATAAACACTTAATAAGTTATCATTAGCTAAATCATACTAATACTCTTCTCTTTTGTTGTAATAATTTGGTTGAAATAGGCAATGGCGGTGCTACATCTCCTTCCATAACAAATTCTACAAATTCCATAAAGCCAAATACACAAGATTCCCAGGGAACTAAAAATGCAGCTGTCATTTCGGCGACTCCAAAAAATGTGAGGGATCTCCGTCAGAATCCTGGATATAGTAATGTTGATATCTTTACATATGAAGAGATGAGGTTGGCCACCAAGAACTTCCGTCCTGATCAAGTTCTTGGTGAGGGTGGTTTTGGGATAGTCTACAAAGGAGTTATAAGTGAGAATGTGAGGCCAGGTTACAAGACTACACAGGTTGCCATCAAAGAGCTTGATCCTGAAGGATTCCAAGGTGACAGAGAGTGGCTGGTAATTTTTTTGGCTTGTCTCTCTCTATCTCTCTGTGCAGATGTTTTTGTCTTATTCAGCCTTTGCATTTCTGATAGGCAATAACAATAGATATGCAAAACTTGATTTTAATCTATTTTGGGTTGTTAACATGTACTACCGCTAGGAGACAGCCTCATTATTTAGGACAATGTTGAATTGTGATGAAGAAGTGGTTGTTAATGGTTCAAAATAAGGGCAATGTGGTTAGGTTCGTAAATCAATGAACGTCAGGCTTTTTGTTCAGAATTTGGTTGTGAAGTACTTTTGGCAAAAAACAGCAAGTAAGAGATATGCAGGGAGGAAAGTACGCCATGACTTAAAGACTTGATGGTGCAGCATATTATAGCTAATAAAAGAGTTGCACATGATTCTTCGTAGCTCTGCATATTATTAACGGGAAGACATAAAAATGGAAGGATGCTACAGTGATCTTGTAAGACAAGAACCATGAAGGCATTAGTGCATGACTGATGTCATATCACTGAAATTGTAATCAACTACTGAATTTATATTTTACATTTCCGAGAATTTATTTGAATAAACATTGAAGGTTAAGAATCAGGGTACAATTTTTTAGCAAAAATTTTCAAACTGGCTTTAGTGAAACGGTTATAATAAAATATATTATAACAGTAAACTGTTATAATAATAATTATAATAACAGTCTATATATATAAAAATAAGAAAACGAATTAAAATCTATGCGCACAAAATATACCAATAAAATTACCGAGGACTGTGTTAAACATAGTTTCCTTAAAACAGATTTGTCCCCTCTCGTATGTGCTCAAGGTTTCTTTGAACATTTCTCCCAAGATACAACGGTTGGCAGCAATGAAGCAAGCACCACACTTCACCGCTCTCGGCGAACTTGAGTAAAAGCAGAACACTCAAAACTATGCAAATGCAGAGAGCAAAAACGAGAGGAGGAGAATTTTTTTCAAGTGTTTTGAAAATAGAATGGATGTCTATTTATTGGTAGTGTGGAGCAATTCTGGAATTAAAAGACATTTTAACGCTGCTGTTAGAGCATTCAAATTCCAATTAATTAAATCTGTAACAACAGATTTAATTCAGGCAGACTGTTGTTACATATTCAAAATTCAAATCTATGTAATAACAGATTTAATTCTGTCGTTACAACTAATTAAATCCCCGTAACTGTTACAACTATTTAGATCAACTATTATAACTGTTTAAAACATTTAAATACAATTTCTCATTCACCCATTTAATACTTTAATGCCATATTTTCCAACACAGTTGATATATCATACCTACATCATGGGGACGTTATCTAACAAATTGGGCTGAAAACCCATAAGATGGGTTTGGGATTTGAATTAGTGGGTTAGGGTTGTGACCTAGAGCAGGGAAGCTAGAACACGACGACCAAAGAAACCCAAATCTAAAATCTAATCTTAAACTCAAATACTCAATTTTTTTCGTTTGGAACTAATTGATCCAATACATCCAAGCCTTTAAATAGGCTAGCCCTAGCATTCTTAAATTACAAAAATCAAATAAAATCATAATAAAATCAAATAAAATTCCAATGATTACTATAAATACCCTATAGAATAAACCAAAAAGTAATAAATTTTTATGTTTGTGATCTGCATCAGGTTGGTTATGAGGCAAGGAATGAAGCCCAAGTGTGAGGATTTATTAGGTTGAACCTGCCAAAGCCAATTAAGCTTAGGTGGAGCGGTTATAATATGGGATGATTATGTTCATCATGGATATTGAAATGGTTATGACTTATGAGGGGAGGCCGTTACGGTTGGGACCTTGGGTAGGGTTGAGCCGACCTACCCTATTGCTATTGGGAGGACGGGCACATTCTTGTATCGCTTAGACAAGTATCCATCTCTTAATAGTATATCTGATCATTTCTTTCATACTAAATTTCGTGGTAGTGGGTATCTCAAAATTAAACTACTTTTTGAATGATTAGTATTTTGTCGTTAGGTATAACATCTTCTGTAAAACAGATGCTTGAACTTGTTTCAGATGGATTTTATGCTTGAAAGAAAGAATTCATTCTGTTATTTGTTTGTTTGTTTGCAGGCGGAAGTTAATTATCTGGGCCAACTTCGTCACCCAAATCTAGTGAAACTCATTGGGTACTGCTGTGAGGATGATCATCGGCTGTTGGTCTATGAATATATGGCATCTGGATGCCTAGAAAAACATCTTTTTCGCAGTGAGTAGCTAGTGCAATTACAAGGCTATATTAACATGATACATGATTTCTAATGTGTAGTATCCTTCTAAAAACTTCCACTTGCATATTCGTGTCACGACTTGAGCATGTGATTTGATAAAAATTGGAAGTGGTGTTTCTATTAACTTAGGTTCCATTTGTTTGAAGCCTTGTTGATTCGAAAGTCATTTGTTTAAGTGGGAGAAATGCTTCAACCTCGTAACATTGCGCTGATGCATTTGAATATTATGCTTTGACTCTATTTTGTTTGCTTTAAAATATGGCTAAAATCATTTGTTTTCAATTAACATGGGGTACCACATAGGAATTATTTTGACTTATTAAAATTTATCCAATTGAATGAAGCATTTTCTGAAAAAGGATCTTATTAGAGACAAAAGGAACTTCAGCAAATCAAATAGGTTAAAGAAAGGCATATTATGTCTTTATGTGAATAAAGAGTTTTGCGCTGTTCCTTTTTCAATGAGAAAAGAAGAATAAAAATTAAATCCCTGTGGAAAGAAGAGTAAGCACGGGAAATACTAATAACAAATGCCAACTTTTTCGTACAATTGTGGTTACTCATACCAGATTACACGTTCAGTATAAAATATTGCTAGTGTACTATATTCATCATATTAACTCTGTGCTGGTAGAAGTGTGTGCTACGCTAACTTGGTCAAGAAGAATGAAGATTGCTTTAGATGCTGCAAAAGGGCTTGCTTTTCTTCATGGTGCGGAAAGGTCTATCATTTATCGGGACTTCAAGACATCAAACATCTTACTGGATGCGGTTAGTTTTTGTCCTGTCATGTTTCAACCTTTACAGTAGCTATTTGGGAATCCGAAAACGTCCCTACCTTATCATGAGTTTGCTAAAGATTAGAGTTTGTAAATAAGAGCACTGAAGAAAAATGCCAGTTGTATGCCCTTTATTATAATAACAAGCCATCAAACCAAATTTGATTTACTATTGGTGGCACTGAAAGAAAAAAAAAAAAAGGAAGATGACTTGGCGAATTAGGTTGTATGCTATAAAAAAGTGATGGAATTTCTTTCTCTTTTAGAGAAAATGGTCCCAAGAATGTTGGCAGTGATTCTTTCTGAATTGAGTGATTTTACTTTAGAAAATTTTCTTTTTCTTTCCTAAAGATTTAGCAATAACCTGCAGGATTTTAATGCAAAGCTTTCTGACTTCGGGCTTGCGAAGGATGGGCCTATGGGAGACCAGACCCACGTATCAACACGAGTCATGGGCACTTATGGCTATGCAGCCCCAGAATATGTAATGACTGGTAAGTCTTATGATGGCAATTTGCAATGACTAACAATGAATCACATTTTGTTCATTGGTTTAAATAATTCTGATGTAGCATTTTTATGTTCATTAAGGAAACTATCTTGTGTCAATTCAGAAAAAGTTTGTTACTGCAGTTCTGTACACTTCAATGATTTTCTCTTCTTTTTCTTTGGATGGCTAAAACACATTTCTACAAGTGTAGCTTATAAAAGTTTATAATATATTTTGTTTTAGAGTACAGTAGTTAACGTCTTTTCAGTTCTAAGAGATGATGGATCATGAAAGGAAAATATTTCTTACTTGAATCTTTGAGCTTCTCGCTTGCTTGTGGACCTTGCAAGATGATGCTGTGAAATTTGACATTCCATTTTTAATTTTAGTTCTCTCTGTTATTGTATTTTCTTCAGATTTCTCTTTAACAAAGCGTTGATACTTGGTTAATATTAGACATTTAGGGCCCGTTTGGCAACGCTGTCGTTTTTCTGTTGTTGTTTTTCTGTTACCGTTTCCTGTTTTGTGTTTTCTGTTGTCGTTTTTTTTTTCCTGAAATGAAAACTGAAACAGCGTTTGGAAATGTAATTTTGTTTACAATTGTGATTTTTTTATTTTTAAAAAATATTTAATTATATTATATTATATTTTATATTCTAAT
>JAVXUM010000046.1:7506362-7520815 GCA_035590655.1 Pouteria glomerata
GGTTGGTGGGGTGTTTGGTTAATAACTCTCTTCTTAAAAATATTTTCTTATTTAATTGAGTTTTTCTTTTTTCTTTTTTTGGGGTTAATAACTATCTTCTCAAAAATATTTTCTTATTTAATTTACTTTAAAAATATAAAAATAATTTCTTACGTACCCTTTTCTCAAAACTTTTTTTTTTGAAAGGTAGTTTTCTTTTCTCAAAACTAATTCCTAATATGACTCGTCTCACAAGTACAATTCTTATATTAAAAATAATTCCTTATCTAATTCTTCCCCAAAATAATTCTCAATGGGTACAATGTTCCTGTGCCACATATGTAGCTCTTCTTTTAAAAATTATTTTTTATTTAATTGTATCTGTTAAAATTAATTTCCACTGTTATCGCCACGTGTGCAATAAAGATAAAAATGATTGCCACGTCGAAATCTAGAATTTTAATTTCTATTCAATAAACACTATCTCAAAGCATCTTGGCTTTTACTATATTTTAATTTTAAAAAATTAAATTAATTGCAATAAAAAAAAAAAGAAAAACAAAAAACAGTTAATTACCTAGGTATAATCTAAGAAGTGAAAAATAAAATTTACAAAAAAGCATACACTTTCTTATTAGATTCAACTTTATACGAAATTTTATTCACTTTCTTTTAAACTAATTAGATTCAACTTTATATGAAATTTTAGAAATCAGCCGTAACACTTTACTGGGAATGGTAAATTTGATAATATTTAATTTCAATTGAGGAAAATTCTCGTACATTCTTATGTTTGAAATTAAAATAAAATTTTATAAATTAAATTAATTTTATTTCATAATTTAAATTTAAGATTTTTTTATCATTTGAAATCTTATTCAACAATAGAATTTCATAAAAATTTATTTTTTTTAAGATATCTAAGTACATGGACAAATTTCTCTGATGTATCATAATTATTATATTTTTTATTTCTTATTAACATGGTTAATGAGGTGTTCAGAGTGACAAAAAGTGAGATAATTTGATAGAAGCTGTATGTTCATAATTTATGTAGCGAGATAAAAAGACAATAACTTTTAGATATTGTCAGATGATTATATCATGTCAAAAAACTCTAAATTTGATACTTCTCTTAAATTAATTCAATTTAATTCTTAAATTCAATGATGTATTTCAAATATAAATTTTTATTTATCAAATTTAATCAAGTCAATTCTTTTTTTTTAAATTAAATTAATTCCAAAATTAAAATATTTCTAAATGGAGTGTAATGGAATATAAACTTTTTTAAATTACGTATCACTAATGATTGCTATCTAAAATACGTTGGTAAATCACTTCTTATTGTTTCTCTGATTTAAGTTACATTTGAATAAATGATTTGGTAATTATAAGCAATAGAAAATTAAAAGTGATGCAGACATCGAACCATATCGAGGAGGAGATGCGAGAGACCCATTGTCCTATCTTGTTGGGCAAATCATTAGAGCAAGAGCAAAAAAATTCAAGAAAGCAGTGGGTCTCATGGTTCATGATCTTTAGAGCAAGAATGAGATTAGTCCAAGTTTCGCAGATAGGCCAAGTACAGATGGGCCAAATTCAACTGGGCCAAATTTCTCTTGGTATAATTTAATAATGTGAAGCGATGAGAAATAATCCAGTGTGCATGAGTGCATGTGTAACCATGTGTGGATGGCAACCATTAAAGAAAGTTTCCCATTTTATAGGTAGTATAGAAAGTTTCTTAATCGAAAGTAATTAGGAAACCAAATACTACAAGAAAGTTTCTTATTTTTTATTATTATTTTTATACATTAATTAATAGGTAGTATAGAATAGGAAGGTTGTTTATTTTCCTAATATAATTAGGATTAGAACTTTAAAAAATTTTATGGCAGTTTAAACCTTTATATAAGGGAGCTGAATTCTATAATTTTGGGCAGATTGATTCATTATTTTTGTTAAAGAAAATTCTTTTCTTATTGTTATTTTAAGAACTTGAACTCATCAAGGCTATCTTGTGGTATTCAAATTAGACTTATCGAGCAAGGTTACGAATTTACTTGTTCATGACGTCAAAAACGTTGATTAGTTGATACGGGTTCGTCAACAGGTCACGTTTACACCAATGTTAACAATCACAAGTTTAATTGTGGGTTAAGGTGTTTGAAGGTCCCAATGGCAATACCCCAAACACCAGTAACTAGAAAATCAAAATCACACATAGCAATCAGAGACAGAACAAAGAGCATTCACCACATGTACACCTCAATTTGTTAACAAGGGAAAAACTCCTCTACAAATAAAGGAGAAACAACCCCAGATCCGTTAGTGGATCAGTCTAAAAAGATCTTCACTATGAAAAAGAGGTTACAAGGTTTCAAATACAGATTTACAAGTTATCCCAATCAACTACCCATCGATCTACTTGTACCCAACCTATACTAACATTGCTTGCTTGACTTCCCACAATAAACCTCAAACCGTAAAGATCACAAACTATGGAACAACAGAAGAAAGCTCACCAATCTGATATATTCCACAGATCTGAGCTGAACATCATTCAATCTAGAGCAAAAATGATCAGACAGACTTTTTGCAAAACCCTTCAATCAGCCATCCTCTACTTTTCAGTGTTTTCCTCAAACGATAAAGAAGAGAAACATGAGGTCACCAAAACTAGGGTTGGGGAAAAGATATTTACTTTTCATATCGAAGGAAAATGGTTAAGTTTGTCATTTTATTTACTTTAAGAACTCTGTGCAATATTCAGAGAGCAGTTCTTGGGCAAGAACTTCCCTGCTCATGCACAAGAGACACCTGAACACATTCTGGGTAGAACCCAGTAAAAATCTGACAAACCCAATTTTCTTTAAAAAAATTCTTCTCCCAACCTTAAGTAAGGCACATGAACCATTTAACTTAGCTTGTGACATTTTCCTAAGAATCGAAATTACATAGAAAGGAATTGCCAACAAATACACTAACAATCTCCCCCTTTGGCAATTCCGAAACAAAACTAATACCCTCAAATCCAAATTACATGGAAATTGAAAGTGTCACAAGCTTTACTACAATCAAGCAGTCAACAAAAAATGTGCCAGGTCCTGCACCATGAAAAGGTCAACTACAACAACCTGCACCAAGAAGCAAGCAAATATATATAGACAACTGTAAACAATTGAAACTTAAATCAATTGAAATCACTCTCCTTTACTTGCACATCCACAAACTACAACATCCTGCACCAAGAAGCAAGCAAATATATATAGACAACTGTAAACAATTGAAATTTAAATCAATTGAAATCACTCCCCCTTGCTTGCACATCCACAAACATGAATCAGAATCAGACTCCCCCTGAATACATTTTCTCCTTCTTTTTTGCGAGAAATTGACAAAGAGAAGAGACAAAACATATGGAAATGCATTAAAGCCAGCAAAAAGTTCATTACAATCATTCATTCTATGCAAAAGCAGTGCATGAGAAACAAAATGAGTGCATTACCAAGAACCAAAAACCAAGAAGGAAAACATCCATGGCAGCAAACACATGAATCAGCGTTGAGCACGCATATGAGGCAATTGGTTCAAACGAGCAAGGGTAGTAGTGAGATCACCAACTTCTTTAGCCAAGGTTTGAATTTGCTCAGAAAGCCTCTGAAGTGTAGTAGTGGTAGAGGCCTAGTTCTCATGAAGAGTGTGCTTAAGACGGGAAAGACGTTCAGTGAAGGAAGTCAGAGTGAACACAACAACTGATAAAGCATCACCTTGAGCCCGAGGGTTAGCCACAATGCCACGTGGACGAGAAGTCATCGGAGAAGGCTCAACGGAAGAAGCAGAAGACTAAGAAGAACCCAGATTAAAAAAAAAAAAAAAAACAGTAGGATTGAGAACATAACCACTTTGGACGGGTAGTTTTTGGGCAACAGTACGGCTTATTGTGATTCGATTTATTTGAGGATCAGGGAAAGTGGAGGTCTCATCAGAACGTTTGACTATATGAAACCACTCACGCAACATATTAGTGATAAGAATACCATAGGGAAGACACAACCGGGAATTTCTCTGAGTATGACCCGAGACCATGGATTGAATTAGAAGGAAGGGAAGATCAATACTGACACCGTGAGAAAGGCAGTAGAGAAACTTGATCTTATCTTCAGAGATTTTCGAGGAACGACTGGTGGGAGTGATAAGAGAGTCACATATCAAGTTTAGAATCCAGAAAGGAACAGACAGATTACTATGTCGAAACAAAATACGTAGAAACCATGGATAAGGATTATCACACATAGGCACAACAAGTTCATTCAGAGAAGGCAAAGAAATCCAATCAACATTAGGGTAAATGGGATTTTTAGTCCGGGAGATTTTAGAAATATGCCTAACTTAGCAGCAAAGATATGAATAAACACACCTCTCACAAACGTATCAAAACAGCCCTCCTCAAGTGAAATGTGATGGAAGTTTGTGTAGAATTCCCTAACCAAATCTACAAAGGCACAGCCCTGAATATTACCAATAGACAACCAGCCCCAGGATTCAAAGACGTCCTGGATAAAGGAAAATTCAGCAGTAAAATGGGAGAAATCAACTGTCCGCTCAAGGTGACTTGGCCTACGAGAATGACAAGAGTCGTAAAGAGAAATCCGACCGATTAGGAAGTTACATGAGGTAGGGAGATCATTATTTGGTGCAACTGGAACCGATGGTAACTCAGAACGATCCACAGATGGAGGTGCTGATCGGACAGGAGAAGAGACTCTTGCATGATCAGACTGAGTAGGAGAATCGGAATCGGAAGACACATCCATTGGAGAGGAATCACCGGGAGTCGAGGACTGAAATCGAGCATATGGGTTGCGAAGAGATTTACATTGAGGGTAAGGAATTGGCTTCTTCAATCTGAGTCCCTTCGAACGATCAACAGTGGTTGTCTTTGATTTCTTGTTCTGCAATTTGGAATCCTTCGACGGAGGTGGTAGATTCTTGGAGATTGTGTCTGTCGAAGATTCTTGGAGATTGTGTCTGTCGAAGAATCTCCATGGGACGGTGCAGTGGTCTTTTGCTCAGTGACCTGAGCAATCTGTTTGGGAGGACGAACCGACTGAGAACCCTTTGTTCGGGCCATAAGAGAAAGCATGAGACTAGGGTTTGATGTGAGAAGAAGAAAGAAGCAGGTGAAGGGACGAAAACCCTTGAATGGAGTTTTGGGCAGAGGTAAAAAGAAGATGAAAATTTGAACCCTCGGGCCATAAAACCTCAGCGGGCCAAACAAGGAACCAACGGGCACAAGCAATTAACTGCAGACAATATAAAAAAATGATATCCGTGCAGCTTTCAGAAAGCAATTAATGCAATGTCCTTGTGCACCAAATGGACTGCAAATTCCATCCAAACACAGATTAAGCAAACACACTGCAAACGAATAACCTAGTGAGCACCATTAAAACCATAAACCATTACAGGCAAATATAATATAGCAATTAAATAGTGCCACATGTCCAGTAGTGCAGATACCAGAGGTAAAGACAGAACAAAAAATGTAGTGCCACCAAAAATTCTGCTAAAAAAAATGTCACCTAGTACAATTTTTTTTTTTTTAACAAATAAACAAACAAAACAAAACAAATAAACACACAAATCAAAACAAAAAAAATCAAAAATACATACTGTAAAACTAAACAAACTCATGAAAAATCCTTGGGTATAAAAACAGAATCTCGTGGGCAAGACCAGCTAAAAAGATAGGGCAGAATTTAACAACATTCAAAATAGAGTTTTTGCTGCAAATGAATTCACAGGAATTCCCTCTAGAAACAACTCCACGAAAAATATTGATACAAGGAAAAATTATTTTTGACATCAAACAATTAAGGCTATGAAAACTTTCATGAAAAGCACATTCAAGAAGTGTCAATCAAGTTCAGAAATACTAAACTTTCAGAAGCTGCAAGAAATTGATATGTGCTAATATAAAATTTCAATATCAATTTCAATGATACACTGTTCAATCATTGAAAAATGCTTTAAAAAGTGCACAGCTAAAAGAGTAGCACAGTCAATGTGATAGAGAATTAACAAAAGTTGTTCAATCTTCACTCAACCAATATCTCGAGACATAGTTCTAGCTGTAGTTCCACATTCAAATATACTAGTCAATTCTTATATGGATGTCAAATCACTCAATTGCCCAACTCATATTAGAATTTTCACAACAACATGAAATTTAGAATATATTCTACCTTATCTCTCCATTATAAATAGGTGCAATGTGAAGATGGTTTTCATACACTTTGTTATAGTCATTTCTTCCCCTTTTTTTTAATTTATTTTAATGACCAAAGTGATAACCCTTTTTATCACAAAATAGAAAATGTGTAACCACCAGCTTCACAAACTCCAATCATAAACTGGAATAACCATAAGTGGGCAAATCAAGTTTAGGTCAATCTATTATAGTTATTGCACTAGTAATTCGAGAAAAGTACTCTCAAAAAATTGACTATGTATTCGATACTAGTCAAGATAAAAACCAAAAACAGAGTCTCTTCAATAAAACATTTTCAATGCAATCTCGAAGGGCTGTAAACCTTAAAGAGTTTCTCAAATATAAAACAATGATCAAGAAGTCAAATAATGACAGATATCAATGTCAAGCATCTTCATACTTACTTAAGAATTTCAAAACGTAAAGAACACAAAATGATCTTACTTGCACAAACAAATTCATAGACATAATTGTAAGACCATTTGTTTAAATTTTTCCTTGAAGCAAGACTACTCAAGAAGTATAACTCGTAGAAATGAACAAAGATATTCAAATTTAGAAGCTTCTAAAGGTTTTGTAAAAACATCAGTAAGTTGTTTATTTGTGAGAATATGTTCCAAGGTCAGCACATGTCTCTCAACTAAGTCTCGGATGAAATGATGCCTAATATCAATATGCTTAGTGCGTGAGTGCTGTACAGGATTTTTGGAGACGTTAATTACACTCAAATTGTCACAAAACAATGACATTGTACCTTGATTTATGCCATAATTAGAAAGCATCTGTTTTATCCATAAGACTTGAGCACAACAGCTCCCAACTACGATGTACTCAACTTCTACAGTTGAGAGAGAAATTGAATTTTGCTTCTTGCTATGCCAAGCTACCAGATTGCAACCAATGTAAAAACATCCTCCTGAGGTGCTTTTACGATCATCACAACAACCTGCCCAATCTGCATCTGAATAGCAAGTAATTTCTGAAGAAAAGTCATTAGAAAACCAGATGCCATAATCTGGAGTTCCATTTACATATCTGATGATGCGTTTAACAGCAGTTAAATGAGACTCTTTAGGACAGGATTGATACCTAGCACAGATGCCTACACTAAATGCAATGTCTAGACGACTAACAGTCAAGTATATTAGGCTACCTATTATGCTTCGGTATAATGTTTGATCAACACTTTTCCAGATTCATCCTTTTTCAATTTGGTAGTCGTGCCCATAGGAATCCTAGCATGTTTAGTTGTAGAGAGTCCAAATTTCTGAACCAAATTTCTCGCATACTTGGATTGTGAAATAAAAATGCCATGTTTTTGTTGTTTGATTCGCACACTCATTTGCAAAATGACCTTACCGTTTGCATTCAAAGCATTGTTTATCACTAGGTTTTTCTTGCTTCTTATTACCTTTGGAATTCTCTCCAAGTTTCTTCTTCAGCCCTTTCTTAAACCTTGAGGCATTGTTGGCAAAGTTTTTCTTGGAAAAATTTTTGAACTTCTTGACCAAAAAAACAATGTCATCCACACTTACTTTTGAAGTGTCTACTTCATCATTTGATTCCCCAGTAATTGAGCTTAGAACAATTCCTTTACCTCTTTTGTTTTGATTTAAGTTAACTTCATAAGTTTGCAAGGAACTCACTAATTCTTTCACTTTCATCTGGTCTACATCTTTACTTTCTTCAATTGCAGTGACTTTAGGCTGAAATCTCTCAGGTAAAGACCGAAGAATTTTGCGGACTATCTTCGACTGTGGAATAGTCTCTCCCAGGTTAGCTGAGGAATTAATAATGTCACTGAGCTTGATGTAAAACTGATCGAAAGTCTCATTTTTTGCCATTCGAATGACTTCAAAACTAGTAGTTAAGCGCTGCAGCTTAGCTATTTTCACAGCTGTGGTTCCTTCATAAGTAACTTGCAGCACATCCCATGCTTATTTTGCCACTTTACAATTAGAAATCCTCCTGAATTCTTCCTGAGAAACACTGTAGAAAATAGCATTAAAAACCTTACTGTTCCAACCTGCTGCCTCATTATCCTGAGCTGTCCAGTCTCTTTTAGCCTTCAAAGTCAAATCGGTATCACTTACTGTTGGCGGTTTCCAGCTTTCAGTGACAGAGTCCCACACTCTCTCATCTATAGACTTGAGAAAAGCCCTCATCCGAGCCTTCCAATAGTAATAGTTGGACCCATCCGGAAATTGAGGTCTCACAGTAGACTGACCTTCCCTTTGACCATCCATGCTGCTCAAAATAGGATCTGCTCACAGACAGAAAGTCTAATCACAACAACAGAGCACCCGAGGCTCTGATACCACTTGAAAGTCCCGAGAGTAGTATTTCACTTATAGCTATCAGTAAATAAGAAAGCTAAAAACAAACCATACACTTGTAAATATAAATCAAAGACCATCCACCAACAAGACACACAGATTTGTTGACAAGGATAAAAACTCCCTAGAATTCTAAGGAGAAAACAACCCCAGATCCTTAAGCGGATCAGACTAGAAAACTTCACTATGTAAAAATAGGTTACAAGGTTCCAAAAGAAAGTATTACAAGTTTCCCCAATCAACAACCCATTGATCTACTTGTACAAAATACTTCATAACCTTGCTTGCTAGACATCCCACAACTCACCTTAACCAGTTAAGAAATCTCCCTTCAAACCGTAAAGAAAATACTCTCCGATCTGATTCCAAATCACAAATCTGAGCTGATGTAATGAACCTTTGTACCAAAGATGAAGAGAATCACTCGAGCTTCATGAAATCCAAGAGCCCATCGTCATCCTCATTGCTTTTTGCTTAAAATAGTAGTAATCAGGTTTTCAGAACAAAAAGCTTAGGGTTGAGAAAAGATTTTTACTCTTTATATCAAAAAAGATGATAAATCTGTCATTTGAACATCTTTAAAAATTTCCTGTGTGACAGTCAGGGGTAACTCTTGGACAAGAGCTTCCCTGTTCATGCTCGCGAGGCACTGAACACATTCTGGATAAAATCCAGTATGACTCAGGTGAAACAGGAAGCTCACGGGCGCGAGCTGCCCATCTCATGCTCGCGAACCTTGCAGTTAACACACTGTCAAGCACATTTTTCTTTTAATTAAAAGTGACCAGTGAGGATGGCATAGGAACTTCATTTCAGCATAACACCACACCACTTTCAGCTGTTCTTCTCCAAACATGTCCATGGAACACTAATACTCTTTGGCATATGTTTGTTAACCATATCTACACTCTTGTGACATTTTCAACAAATAACAGTACATATAAAAAAATTACCAATTTTCTAACACTAACAAATCTAAACAACTACACTTATGCTTCTTTTTATTCATATTCGCATAGAAATTATATTTTGCTCTTATTGTTTTCAACTTTTTGCTTCCAATCAGTTGCATATGAATTATCTTTTTTTTCTTATACTAATTACAAATTCCAGATTGGCCGTTATCATCTCACATTCTAAAAATTACACTTCATAACATCATTTTAAAAATAAGCCCCAAATTTCTGCTTGTCGAACGTTAAGGTGGTTAAAAGATTATATATTTGTGTCAACAAAAAATTAATAAAATTCCTATAATACCCTCATATTCAAATTTAGACTTAAAACTGTGAGGAGACTTTTTAAGCACCCAATTAATAAAATTCCTATAATACCCTCATATTCAAATTTAAACTCAAAACTGTGGGGAGACCTTTTGAGTACCCTAGCACTAAAAAAGTATACGCATCTTTTTCTTGCAAGTCATTTGTGGCTATTACCCCACGTGTCAATATAACTTTTTTTTTTTTTAATTGAAGCTGAGTCAATATAACTTAATATAACTCTAATTCCCCACCTATCCCCAAATTCAAATTAGGATAGGCGACAATTAAGTTTTTACCAGATAATGACAACTAAACATTATTGACATTGCAGTAAAATTCAAAAATTATGAAACAGGAGCCCCTCTTTGGCTCATTGCCAATTTAGTCACACAACAAGGGCAGTCAACAAACCTCAATCTGATATAAATTTGTCCCATCTT
Organism: Pouteria glomerata; assembly: GCA_035590655.1. Classification (NCBI taxonomy): domain Eukaryota; kingdom Viridiplantae; phylum Streptophyta; class Magnoliopsida; order Ericales; family Sapotaceae; genus Pouteria; species Pouteria glomerata. Next base: position 7,516,660 of record JAVXUM010000046.1, read on the forward strand.
TCTGAATGACAACACACACACAAAATCGACTGCGATATCTCCTCTAGGTATAATGGCAGTGCTATTGGCAAATAAATCAAACATACAGCCAATGGAATAGGCACACAGTGCCACCTAAAGATTATTGGATAATAATTACATGCACATAATGAAATGTGACAATTAATTAAAATGAATGTGAATCTCATTTAGCATAACTATAAATAAAAACAAAACTCGATGTAAGACCAAGAATTAGAATTAGATATCACCGTTAGATGTTAGCTCGAGCGAGTCCCTGCCATCCACCGCATTCTTACGGTAATTTCAAATTCAAGGTCCACACTATTTTAGTTGGCGGGCTCATCATTTCCCGCTAAATTTAAATCCATTTCATGGACACAATGCAGGTGCGGTTGGAAAGCAAGGGGAAGAAAGGTGAACCAAGGGAGGCTATGTTTGGCGGCAAGGGCTCTACCGCCATCAATGACGCCAAGGTTAGCAAGTTCGTTCCTAATAGTTGTATAAAAAAACAAATTTTGAGATTTTTTTTCCCTTTTTTAGGCGTACGCGCACGCGTTAACTAGGGGAACTAGTTTGGAATTGTCCTAGGTTGTGATCCGGATAATCTAGTCAAACTGTTTTTTTTTTTAAATATAAAAAATATCTTAAAATTTTTATATTCCAACCCACTCCACCTTTAAACCGTTTGTCCAGGCTAAATTTTTATAAGTTAGTCTATTCTATTTTTAAATTCTTTATTAAGTCCAAGTGAGCCCCAAATCGTGGATGCAAAGCATTTTTTTTTAAATAATTAAAAATTAGTTCTCAATCTTTTCTTTTTTACTTTTTTTTCTTTTTTCCTTTATTGTTATTTCCCAATATGACTTTTTCAATTTATTTGTAAAAATATAAATAAAAAAAAAGTACTGGAAGTCAGCCATAATATTTTTTTTTAATAGAAAAAATGGAATTACATAGAAAGCACCCCCGACCAAGCCCAAGATTAACTCACGTATCTAGACAATTAACTTTCTACTAGCCTTCATAAATTAGGATTAAATTTCCATGGGTTGTAATTCTTACCATTTAAGAGTGTTTTAGGTATATTATTAAAAAGGATAAATGTAATCTATCTGAAATTTTGTGCCTTTTAATTATGATTGAAATATTTTATTAAGATATAAATGGATTAATATTCTCTATTGTTGAAGAATTAAATGCAATTTTTTTAGAGAAGGGATAAAAAAAATATAAAAAGAAATTATAAGACTAAAATATTAATAATTATGTTAATAAAATTTACTCCATTAATTTTTAGAAACGATACCAAACGCATTCTTGGTAAAAACAGACAAATTAAAAGACTAAAGAACACTTAATAAAACCGTAACACATTTAACTCTGGCTAAAGAAGGGATTAGTCATGGTTCATTAATTCGAAAGATTTCAAAATTCTTTTATATAAATAAGATTTAACATAAAAAATTCTTTTATATAAATAAGATTTAACATAGTTTAAAAAAAATTATATTATATATATATATATTTATAAATTTTTTACCTGGACTTTATATCGGTAGCATAATGTGCATAGGTTAGTTGCTCAATCGTTATTGTTAGTTTAGTCTATTTAAATATTTCTCACATTACCTATTTAAATAAGCTAGTCCGGTTTAAATTTTATGTTATTAGGGAGAAAGAAAAAGGTAGAATCATAGTCCATTTGAGACAAGCAATCCTAAATCATCAAGGGTGGCTTCAGGTTGTCCATCTTATAGGTCATTTGAAAAAGTATAAATTACACTTTCTTTTTTTTTTTTTTTTTTTTATAGTTTATACTAAATCTGACTTTAACTTATTTATTTTCAAATGTAATAATTTATTGTAGCAAAGCATGTTGAGTCATAGTAGCTAACTTAAAAGAAAATGAAGAAGTTTAGTTGTAATCAACTTTAAAATGATAAGGATTAGTTCGGAAAGAAAAAAATTAATATATATATATATATATTTAGTTTTCGTAGCTGCTATTAATTAACTATTAAAAAGGTAGCCTTTTGTGTTTAGAAAGATAAAAAAAATTAATTTTTTAATAGTTAACTTTATAATTTTTTGTTAATTGACATTTTTTTCTCTTATGATTTAAGAAAATTTTAAAAAATAAATGAGTAAATTTCATTATTTAAAAAAAAATAATAAAAAAATTTTAGTAGCCAGAAAGGCAGCTGAGGCTTCCGGTAGCCTAAGATTTAACCTTTTAATAATAATGGATAAGATGAATAAAAAATAAATGGTAATGCAGGATGGTCCATCTTACATTATTGGGTGGAGAAATGTAGTTAACGATGACAGGGAAAGGATGAAAAAGTTGGAGGAAGAAAAAAGGAATGAAGAAGGGACGAACCCAGCACAAGTTGAGCGGTTTAGGAAAATGGCTGATGCACACTTGATTGTGGCTACGCTCATAGCAACGGTCACTTTTGCTGCGGGGTTTACGTTGCCTGGTGGCTATAACGGTTCGGAAGGTAAAAACCAAGGTACCGCAATTCTACTGAAAAAAGTGGCTTTCAAAATATTTATCATATCTGACACCATAGCGGTCACGACCGCCACGGCTTCGGTGTTTTTGCACGTGGCTGCCTCGTTATATGATGACAAGGATGAGCTTCTCTCCCGCTATAGAAAAGCTTTTTATCTGATTTTAATTGCAATCGGAGCAATGGTACTTGCCTTCGTCACCGGTGTTTACGTGGTTCTCGCTCCTTCTCAAAGCCTCGCAATTGCCTTGTGTGTTATTGGAAGCTTGGTCTCCTTTCTCATTTTTATCCGGGAACTCATAAAGATGGACTTCTTTAGCAATTTGTGGTTCCTAATGGCACAAGAACTAGCCAGGCGAATTTTACCGCCACTCATGGCTTTCATGCGGCTCGCCTGCATTCTTCTCTGGAGTTTCATATGGTCCCTCGACAATTTTCTCGATGCTCTCTGAACGTTCCTCTAAGATCGTCTCGGTTGTTAATTTGGAGCTGGGATTATTGAAGGTGTAATTAATATTACTTTGCAAAAGGAGACCGATCTTGATCATGCAAAAATCATGTACGACTTTTAATTAATTGTTGTTTGAGACAATTGAACAATTTCTCTTCTACCTTTATATATATATTTCCAGATTCCATCTTTCTCCACTAATTTTAACAGCTGAGAAATACATAACTCATTTTTAAGTAATGGCGGTTTTGGACCATGTTTTCAGTGAATTTATTATGCGTTCTGAGCCATTTATTTTTTGTGAATTTTCATTTCTACCCTTTGAAACCATAGAATGTTACCCGGCTTCGAAGAGTACAAGCAACCAAAAAATGTATTTAGAATCGCATCCGCAGACTAAAGACTTCTACAAGAACATTTCTTTTGAAAAAAAAAAAAAAAAAAAAAAAAAAATTAGCACACCTTTTGTTTCTTTTTTATTACATCATTCTTGTTTTTCATTTTCGTTTTTTTTCCGACCCATCTATATATAAGAACCAATCTTACATTATACAGCATGAGAAAGTATCATTAAAAATCAAATTTATATCTTTTCCTCTCCGCTCTTTTTTCTTTTTTAATTTTTGGGTATTTTTGTCTTTTTCGCAATATTCTATTAACATTTTAGCTGAGTTTATTTTCCATTTCTAAATGTCCTCTTTCATACAATAGAATTGCTAAATTATAATTTTTTTCTAACTATTTTTATGTACACTTTTGAAATTGCATAATTGTTTTTTATAAAAAGAAAAAAACAACTTCCTGATTTTAAATGCTAAAATAAATTTTACTTTCATTTAAATCTATATTTTTAACAATTGTAATAAACATATATTTTATTTTATTTTTCCAAGTTAATCAAACATATATTTTAATCTTTGTCATTATCCTCAAGTCATTTGGTAAGATTTTATCTATGAACCTTTCAATTCTTATAATTTATTTACATATTTTAAATATAATATACTAAAATAGAATAAAATATTTTTAAATGATAAAATATTTTAATTTATAATTTGAATAATTATATAAAAAAAAGTTTTTTATTTTATCTTCTAACTTAATCGAACAAAAAATAATTTATTTCATTTCCCAATCTTCTCAAGCCCAACTTTCTCCAACTATCCCCCTCCCCCCCCCCCCAATCCCC
>JAVXUM010000046.1:7523924-7535349 GCA_035590655.1 Pouteria glomerata
GTAATTATAATAATTAAATTTATTAAATTTAATTAATTAATAATTATAACTACTGGCTAACAACTATTGTTACTAAACGCGTTTTCATGTTTTTGATTTTATTTTTTATTATGAAATTAAAAACTAAAAATAAAAAACTGAATCCAAAAACTAAAAACTGAATATAAAAACTGGACACAAAAACTGAAAATTGACAATTTTAACAAAAGGACCTAAGCCATTCAATTTACAAGCATGGTTCATTTGAGCAAAATTCAAGGAAAGCTCACATGAAAAGATTTTGCTTAAACACTTACGAGCTGTTTGGTACCATTACCCTTTTTCTATTTATATTTATTATTTATTATTTTTAGTTGTTATTTTTTTTAATATAAAAATAAATAGTGTTTAAAAAGGTAATTTTGTTTAAAATTATTAAATTTTTATTTTGATAATGCTTCTATTTATCTATTTATATTTATTTATTTATTTATACTTTTTATTTTGTAGTTCGCTGTTGTTTTTTAAATAAACTGTGTTTGAAATTATAATTTTATTTATAATTACTAAAATATATTCCATATTAATTGAGTTTAATTAGATTAATTAAATTATTTATTAAAATAATTTAATTCAATAAACAAAAAATATATTAAATTATAATTAAATTATATTATTTAATAAAATATATTTATTATATCATTTAATTCTGTAAATAAAAAATATATAAATTATAATTTAATTATATTATTTAATGAAAAACATTGAGTAAAATATATTTCTAGGTAATTTAGACAATTTAATTATGATATTTATTAAAAATAATTTAATAAAATATATTTAATATTAATTAAACAAAATTATTTATTAAAAATTATTTAATTCAATAAATATAAAATATATTAAATTTTAATTCAATTATATTATTTATCAAAAAAATTGAATAAAATATATTTAATATATCATCTAATTCAGTAAATATAAAATAATAATTTTATAATTTATTAAAAAATTGGATAAAATATATTTCATAATAATTTAAATAATTTACTTATGATATTTAAAGAAATAATTTAATAAAATATATTTAATATTAATTAAATTATATTATATTATATTTATTATTTAATTAATTTAATTATTTATAAAAAAATAAATTAATAAAATATGTTTCATATTAATTGAATCTATAATTTAATTAATTTAATTATATTATTCATTAAAAAGGTTAAAAAATTTATTACATATTAATTGAGATAATCAAATTAATTTAATCTAATATATTATTTATTAAAAAATTTTCTTTAATAAAATATTCGAAATAAAATAATTCATTTTAATATGATGCAAAAAAAAATAGACGAAGTAGTAAAATTAATAAAATGTTTATAACAAAAACAAAATAGAATGAAGACACTTTTTTTTATATATTTTTCTATTTAAGTTTTCATTTTTTGGAGTAATAAAATTGAAGCAGATTTAACAAATATATTTTTCTATTACCAATTTTCAAAAATCTGTAAACATAAACAGAAAAATAATAAATATAAACATTACTAAATGGGGCATCAGTCTTGTGCACCGTCATTAGCATAGCCATCGCGTGTCTAACCTTATTCGATAAGATGGTTTTTCAAATATTAAGGTTTTTAGAATATCATAAGCTTACTATCAAGACTAAGAATTGTTAACACGAGTACGCCACACTATATCCCACCAAGCTTTGTGAAAGTATGAAGGCACATGGCATCCCTTGAGGCACACCAATAACCTAATTAGTCATGGAAAAAGGCATCCGAGTTGAATATAATTGGGATGTATTTGATCCATACTATACACACGCTCGATGCCAAGCCCTCGTGACCGACACTAACGTTGCCAGTCTTTGCCTAGTGGGGACCATTATCGCCACCCCACACTAGGGTGCTAGTGGTTTGCCCCCATGATCCTTACATAGATGCTCACTTGGTACAAGCCAAAGGTCAAGCGCATGAGAGAGATAAAACCAACAATCGATCTCCCCACATATATTTTACACCCTGAAATTCATAACTCGGGGACGTGGGAATAAACCCACAATACACTCCAATCCATACAAAACATACTATATTAGAGTGTAAGCGAATTAAATAAATTAATATTTAATATTTAGAACATACTATTGTAGACACTTTAATTTTGCTCCCTTACTTAAAAATTTATAATATTTAATACTTTTAGTTGAATGATGTTCTATTGATTAAGTTCTCTTAATCGTAAGATATGTCAAAGTGCAAGAATTCCACAAATAGTAAACATCCAACAAAATGATAATTATACCCCTAAAAAATAAGAAGTTAAGCTGAAGGCTCACATTAAGGCAAAACATCACCAGATTGCATAGATGTGCCCAACACACCAAAATGAGGACCCTTACATCAACAAAATAACTAAAATCTAGAATCCAAGGTTAATTTGGTTGAGAAGTCAAGAATGACTTTACCAACACACTCGAGGGGTAATATCGATTGGAATACCGAAACCAATCTAGAAACACACAAGTAGACACAAGACATTCTAAAACATGTCAAAGAATATAGAACATAGATCAAAATAGCCAAAACACACCTCTAGAGGTCATTCAGGCCTTGCCAACTCAAAATGACCCCTACCAACAAGAAAGAAGCTACCGGTGCATCAGACATAATTTGAACTCTGAAATCAAATCAAAAGACTTTCAAACTGCACAGGAATATCAAGGATACATTTCCTGAGGTAATAACATAGTAAGCCTAGTTAAATCAAACATTAGGAGGTCCCTCAAAATTTGAGACTCAAAAAATCACTAGCAATTTATTAATTCATAAAAATGTCTGAAATTCATTTTGATGGAATTTTTAAAATCCTCATACCTAAAAATTATAAGAGGCATCTTCCTATGTACACCTAAAAGGTTGCAAATGAGAATCGAGTGACCCACCTCTATTTCTGCTTGTTTTGAAGTAACATTTTCAAACAGGCCTAACTTGATCCTGAAGAATTCAAATTGAACTAAATTTTAACCTAATTGGTTTAATTTTCTCCAAAAAGTGTCCAAGAGATCTTTGAGCTCTTGAAAAATGTCTAGAACTTCCTAAAATGGCCCAACCCTAATAGGGTGAAACTCAGACCTAGCTGAGCATGGCCTGAGCCGTGGGTTATAGGCCAAATGGCCTATTTTCCTACTAGGCTTACGACAAGTTTTTCAACTAGTGAGCCTGGGTAGAGTCTTCCACCTACGTTTTTTAGCAAGAATCTTCGCTTGAAGCCCCAAGCAGGCATTTTCGCCCATATTCACAGGCATAAATTTTTGTACAAGGACCTGTGCAAAGGTTTTTGCATATGGCTCTAGGCAAACGGTTTTGCTCACAAATGCAAGCAAACATTTTTGTCTGAAATTACTTGGCGATAGTTTTGTTTACAGCAGGGGAGGTATATATAAAGGGCCTCAATTCTCCTTATTTTTTCATTTTACAGTCGGTGCACTTAAAGCTCTCAAGGCGAGGCTAAGAATCTAGATTTCTTTTTCTCTAGAAAAGTTTCGCATTAACGTAATTTTTAATTTTCTCTCTAGAAAATTTTTATTTTAATTTTTAATTCAATTTGTTTGCATACTTTGGATAAAATAATAAGAAACTCTTTGTCAATAGAAGGTATCCAGATCATAACTCAAGTTCTGATCAGACTCGATGCATGATTTTGATCAAAATTCTAGAGATCACACATAAAACATACATGACATACTACCATCATATCATGTTGTGTTCACATGATACCATGACATGTCTTACTAAGACATTATGATGCATCACCATATTATGCTATGTTATACCTTATTATTATCATTCTACACCATGCGAACATGTCATATTACCATGCTTTGCTATGTTATACCATGTTACACCATGCCACCATGCTATATTATCATGTTATTTTATGCTACCATGTTCAACCGCTGTCTTATGTCATAATATAACATGCCAAAAAATCATATACTATGCTAGCACATGTCATATCATGCCATGCCATGCCACATACTATGTCTTAACACGTCTGCACATGCCTTGACGTACTAGAACACATCTAGACATGTAACCACACACCTACTTAGGTTAACATATACTTGGAAATCAAACTTTTACCAATCCAGAGCATTTACCTGAGTGAGCGAATCTCTAGAGACTATGAATAACTTAGGATTGGCTAGCAGGTGATTTCTAAGTCTATGACTCTCATAAATATATCTGACACACATCATATAATTGTCCTTTATGATAGAGAATAGATGTTTCAATATATGTTGTCATTCCACATGCTCATGGCATACTTACTCATATCAACTACGTCACGCACATCACATATGGCTCCTAGGAGATTTCACATAGACCTAATCATTATGAATAGGAACCGAACTCCTCATTAGAGTTGAGGTCTTTTCCTAAATGATAGGTACTAATTTACCACGTAAGGTACATCCTTAGAGTTGAGCTCTTCATAAGATTGAAGCTCATTCTTTCAATTATATGAAAGACGCTAACTACCCATCTTTTTATTTGAAGTTAGGCTCTATTCCTTAATTATGGACAAGGCACTAACTATTCTTTCTCATTTAGAGCAAGACTCATTTTTTCATTAGGTGCAAGATGCTAATTGTTTCTTCGCATCTAGAGTAAGACTCCTTTTCTCAGTTATGTGTAAGGCGCTAACTGTTCTTTCTTATTTGGAGCAAAACTTCTTTCTCTAGTTATACACAAGGCATTGACTATCTCTTATCATCTAGAGCAAAGCTCCTTTCTCCAATTACTCTAGAGCAAGGCTCATTTTCTAAGTTAAACACGAGATATTAGTTTTCTTTTATCATCTAGAGAAAAGCTCTTTTTCTAAGTTACGTGCTGGGCTTTAAGTTCCATTTCAGCCTTAAAGTTAGGCTCTCACACTTAGGTTAGTACAAAGAAAAATTACTCTTAATATTAACCAAAGAGTAAGATTATTCCTTACCCCATCTCAAGAGCAAGGTTCCTTCACAGTTGAGTATCGACCTTATTGGTTACTTTCTCATACACTTAGCCCACTCAGGCTGATGATGATGCCTAAGGCCATCAGTTTGCCGCCACAACATTTTGGAATCCTAATTAATTTATCACATGCCATCCATGGTGTCACACTCTAGCCAATGATGAGGCTCATTATGCTTGAGGACAATTAATTTGCCATATATGATATTCTGATCACACTTGCATCCACATATACCTCTGCGCGAGGCGCTAATTTAAAGCTACATTGACCTAATCCCTTCACTGGGTGCATAAGCAGTTCAAGCAAATAGCTTGAGCTTTTGAGTGCATAAGCAGTTCAAGCAAATAGCTTGAGCGTAGTCATCACGGTCTTTATAGACCATTTATGCCAACTTAGACTTGGAGCGAGGCTCTTACATTACAAATCAGTTCACTTCACATCGACATATAGTTCAAACCACTTAGGTCTGAACTATATTTACTTGATCTCTATCATAAAGTATGTAGACATAGGCCTATCAATGGGTCGAATTTGGTCCAGATTCGAACTAGATTAAATCTAATAATATTAGACCACATTTGTCCAATTGAATATATGAACCAATGGATTTACATCCATTAAGTTCAATAACTAATGGATCTGAATTTAGATGATCTACCGGACCTATTATTTTTAAAGATAAAATATTTAAAAATAAAAAATAAAATTTTTAAAAATATTAAAAAATAAAAAAATTTACATAAAATAAAATTAATCATTTTTAATCTATTATATATATAAAGCATACATGAAAAGTTATATATATATTTCAGGGTACATATATTTTGATATATTTCGTTATAGAAAATATATATCTATCAATATGAAGATTAACCTAACCTACCGAAAATAAATAATTTTGGGTTCAAAATTATTTTATAGGAAATTATGTTTGGATTTAGTTTTTTAGGCAGAAGGAAGATGTTAGATGTGCACCATGTCCATCATAAATATTAGTAAATTGACACCCTTTAACAAAAAGCCCTTCATTACTAATAATTTAAACACACCAATAGTTATTTATTTATTTATTTGTACTAACTGAATCAATGATCCAGAACGTTCAAAGAAGTTTATCTATAAGTATAAAACTTTTTTGCTGCTTGTACATATATAATATATATTTTGAATAAAATATATTTTATATTTTTATGAAATATAATTTAAAAAAATTATTTTTCAAAAAGGATAGAGCCTCGAGGTATGTAGATTTGGACTAGATTTTACAAATCGGATTCAATTACTTTTAAATCTAGATCAAATTCATTATAATTAGATCTAGATCAAATCTAAATCTGACAAATTTGATCTAGATCTGCTCCATTGACAAGCCTATGTAGGAAGTTTGAGCACATAGCTTAAGTCTGATTACCTCCGTCTTTATATACCATATACATTCATGCATAAGGATTACATAAGTTCTCATACCTAACTCTATAAAGCTTTTAGTGCAAGTCTCATCCATAACGGGATTCATATCTTATAGAGCATTCCCAATGGGTACTAGTAGTAGACTTAGCCTTTAGATTACATTTAGAGTCAAACCAATATATAGAAGCCCCTAAGGCGCATCACTACCAAATAAGTAGGCATTACATTACACTTGTATACACAAGCTAGACTCAATTAGCCTCACATTTCATACATCATATACATTTTGGGTTGTATGCAATGCTTAATATAAACTAGACATTATATTGTGAGATTATGATTGCAAAGAGCGGAAATAGATTATAAATATCCCTAGGTATTTAGGTATAATGATTTTTGTGCATAGCCAACTTCCTCAAACCTATTATATTTGATTCCACAAACTAATTACAAGTCACTAAAAAATGCCCTTATTATGATTTAAAAAAACAAATCAGAACACTTTTAAACTTAAATCAAAACTTGGGTCTCTCAACATACCTATTTTGAAAGTATTGAGTGGCGACTTCTAGTCTTTACATTCAAGCCGTATTTCAAAATTAAAAACATATTTTTATCATTTAGACAATCTTGGATGCATCATGTCATAGTAAAGGCACACAACTCATGCCCATCGGTCTAGGTTACATAAACCATACCTCAAAAGGGTTACATAAACCATACCACAAATACAAGCCAAAAATAATACTTATTTACATTACAAAATAAATATTGAAATACATGTAAAATAAATAATTCATCAATATCAATCCAGGACTTGTTAGCTAACTAACAAGTCTATCACGAGCATTAACCCCTACATTATTAACTGTATGAGGGTGAGCACTAAATTCACACGTGCTCAGAATATGCATATAAGATATTATTTCTTAATCATGACAACAAATCAACGCTTGATCAATATTAGTTAAGTTAAAATCTTATCAATTCCATATAAACCACAATTTCCATATCAAATCATACCATTCTATTTAAACATTTTCTTAACCATGATCCCACAATCTCATGCTTAAATAATTCTCATCAAATTATACATAATATTACATATTAATACCAAACTATGGGTCAGATATCTTGTAAAATTAGTCTGTGGCCACAAAACTAAACCTAAATCAAATCTCCCAGCCTTAATTATGAGGTACAATGGGTCCCGTAATCAAAGTCCATCACATCTTATCTTAAATAGGAGATCTAGTCCTACAATCTTGCTACAAATATATGTTGTAATAAGCTATATATACATTTTGTAGGCTACTATCCTATTGAAATGATAACTTTGAGTAGATTTTGGGGCTTTCAACTCTTGCGTACTAGCACGCACTCTTTTACTACTCTCTATAACCCCAATAACAAAATATCAATCTTAATCATAATATTATCATTAATCAGCATATCATACATAAAGTTCACCTTAAATCTGATTTCTTATATTTATCCATTTCTTATTAAATTTTAAGTCACGACAACTTGAAGTGCTAACTTAAAACTAAGCTTATACCTACATCATAGTTTAAAATAGATTAGATCTACATAGACCCAATATCTTAATAAGGTACGTAGGTAGCTTCAATAGAAGGCTTGAGTTCGGTCACCATAGTACGATACGATACCTCAAAACTAAAATCCTTTCCCTGCTGAAATATAAGGCATTAATTATCTCTTCTTTAGAGCAAGGCTCCATTTCCTAGTTACAGGCTAGGCACTGACTATCTTTCTTGTTTGGAGCAAGGCTTTTTTGTCCAGTTAACCATTTTTTAGTTATACAATAAGTGCAGTTGTCCTTTCTCTAGTAGAACAAGACTCATTTCTTCTAGTTATGTACTATGCACTAATTGTTCTCTCTCATCTGAAGCAAGGTTTCATTTTCTAGTTAAGTACAAGGTGTTATCTGCCTTTTATCATCCAGGGTAAACCTCTCATCCTAAGCTAAGGTGCTAACTACTTTTTATTATCTGGGGTGAATCTCTCATCCTAAGTTATGTGTAGGCCACTAACTTTCATTTCAATCTTAGAGTTAAGACTCTCATAGTACAAAGATAATCATTCTTAACACATACCTAGAGCTAGAACTCTTTCTTTCTCTTATCTCATCTTAAGAGAGAGGCTCCTTCATACTATTCCTATATATCATAGTTGTTAGACCCAGCTCGTGTCTTGACCTAATTCAAGCACTGGGTCACGGAGTCGACCCGTGCTTTGCTGAAATAAAAAAAAAAAAGATTGGGTTAGTGACCGAGTCAATATCGGGTCGTCTGATTTTTTTTCAGGTTGACCGGGTCTATCCGGGTCAAATTAGGTTTCACCGGTTCAATGCCTTAACCGATTAATTTTTCAACCCAACTCGGTTTAAGTACTGGGGATTAGCGAGTCAACTCGTCAGGCTAGGTTGGGTCATGTTTGACAACTATGCTATATATAACACTGACCCTATCATACCTATTTGCACATCACATCAACACTAGACAATGTCCTAAATCTACGTTGACCTGATCCTTTAGAAGGGTGCATAGGCAATTTGAGCAGATAGCTAGAGTGTGATCCCCATGGTCTTTATAAATCATTATCTATGCGAGGTGTCAACTTAGATTTAGAGTTAAACCTTCACATATGCATACCAGTTTACATTTCATCAATATATAGTTTGGACCACTTTAGGTCTAAATTACGTTTTACCTAATCCCTTCATGAGCACATAACTTAAGTTTGGTCACATCAGTCTTCATGGAACATATTTTAACACTTCATTGTTAGTATATATGCACACTTATGCATAGGTAGACATCTTACGATACTCGCACACATAAGGACCTTGCATTTCACGCATATTATGGGGTGTATGCAATGCATTACAAATTGGAGTATTACAATGTGAGATCACGACTACAAAGAGTAAAAAAAAGACTGGATTTTCCTAGGTATCTAAGCGTAATGGTTCCTGTGCGTAGTCGGACTCCCGAACTTATTATCTTTAATTATATAGACTAGTCGAGAGTCGCTAAAAAAACCATTTACCACCTTGTTTAAAAACATTAAACAACACATTTTAAATCATAATCAAAACTCGAGTTTATCAACACACCTATATTGGAAGTGTTGAGACCTTATTTTAGAACAAAATCATATTTTACACATTAGGGCAATCTCAGACACACTATCTCATAATAAGACTCACGACCCATGCTAGTCAACCAAGCACATGGATTAGGTTGTAACAACTATGTAAGTCTTTTACAGTTTTTAGTTTTTTTGGAAACTCTTTAACCATTATTATGTGCCTAGGGGCAAAAGTCATTTTATAATCCAAATTTAGATCAAATTGAAATTTGTTTAATTATTAAGAAATATATCAAGGATATTTTTTAACCTTTTGTTTAGCTTAGAATGCGAATTTAGATAAAAACTAACCAATGGATAAAATCATCATATTACAATTTGAGTTCAAATGGAGATGAAATAATATTAATTATTATGAAATACATCGATAAATATTTTATAACCTTCTAGAAAGCCTAAAATGCAAATTTGGAAAAAAAATCCAAAGATAAAATAGTTATTTTACAGCCCAAGTTTGGATCTGATTAAAATTTGCTTAGTTATTAAGTAATATGAAAAAATATTTTTATTAGCTTTCCGAAAACTCAAAATATGAATTTGAAAAAAAATAGACCTAGGGGTAAAACAATTATTTTATAGCCCAAATTCAGATCTAATTTGAAAATAAAGTCAAGGGGTAAAATTGTCATTTTACAATATGAGGAAGTGATTAAAAAAAAATTATTACAAAGTAGCTACTTGTTTTTATTTTTATTTTTTTAGTTTTTGGATCAAATTTTGATTGCAATAAAATGGTTATTCCATTACTTAAATTTTGGAATGTCTTTTCTCAATTAATATAGGAATGACTATTTTTATGAAATAACATTCAAACTTAATTTTTTGATACCAAAACGAGAATAGGCTAAATTGATAATGGATTCTATTACATTCCATTCTATTCTCATGTACCAAACATAGCATAAGAGTCGCATAGATATTCTAAAACTAGTTGAGATGGTCATCTAGGTTTTCAGAATCTATACTATGGAAGGTAGGAAGAAATTGAATCATACCGAGCTTAAAGTTGAAATCTCATTGATTTTCTGGCTAGACAATGCAAGACTTAGATGTAGGCCTGGCCTACTGTAGATAATCCCTCATTAGCCTTACAGGACATGCCTGAGGTTATCTGTTGTTTGTACCTTGGAGTTGGCATTGCCTCCTTCAGTAACGCTTGAAATAGTTCAAAGGTTCAAAAATAAGATTGATAAAATCAAAACGTGTTAGCCTTCTCGATTTTCCTTATTCCCAATCACTCGTATGTAAAAAGAATCTTACTAGTCTTTAGCATCCAGATGTAGAGAGTGCCACTTGAATGGTAGAGAAGGTGTTTTTTTATTTTTTAGAAAAACAGTAAACAATTTAACCTAAAATCACCTGGCGAATCAAAACTCTGGCAATGATACCAAAAACTTGACCGCTTCAAAATATTACAACTAAAATCCTCCTAAGTGTAGGAGTGTATAGTGTAATTTTAATTAGGTGAGACTAAGATCGAATCATCAGGGAACCTACACGAATTGAATCCTAGGTTTTTTCTAAGTTAAACTCCCTACTGGTTTTTAACAAAAATAGGAAAAATTAAATTGATGGGGTTTGGAGGTGGGGATGATTGATTTGGATGTTAAACCATGTAAATTAAAAGGGAACCACAAAACTAAAAGCTAAATATAAACCCTAGATTTATTATATTCTACTTTAACAATAATCAAATTCAAACTAAATCATAATGCAAGCAATACAAGTAGTAAATAGAATCAAGATTTAACACGCTACTTAAAAAAAAAAAAAAAAAAAAAAAAAAAAAAAAAAAAAAAAAAAAAAAAAAAAAAAAAAAAAAAAAAAA
>JAVXUM010000046.1:7551811-7564475 GCA_035590655.1 Pouteria glomerata
TCTCCTCATTCCTAATCCTATCTCTCCTTGTGATCCCACACATCCATCTTAACATTCTCATCTCCGCAACTGCCATCGCCAACACTGATAACAAAAAATTGGAAATATCGTTTCACATACCAATAAAGCAAATGAAACTTTTCAAAAGTCATTACCTACTAACATAGAAATACATTTATATTTTAATAAATGTTTACAGCCCAAATCAGTCAATAATATTAGAATCTGATAAGGTCCAACTTGCAGCTGACAACTCCTAACTTTAATGCCTCTAGGAAAATTTGTTTTCACTAATTAGCCCCTTTCAAAAGATGTTACATAAAGGGTATGTACATATATATATTATTGGAAAGTACTTTTATGTAAAAAATATATAGGTTATGCAAAGAAATTAGGCACAAGCCCTTGCCCTTACAACTTTCAAAATTTCAGCATGCCAGCAGTAGCCAGCTTAACCTACTTAACAGAAAGCTTCTAACCAAGCAACCCTTTGACAACCACTATACAAGACAACTATATTTTTAGAAAAGGAAGATCAACCAATGCATATTTGGTTCAAAATTTCCTGTCTACTGAATTGCCAGTTTTGAGTCCCCAGTATTCCCAGAATTTAAACCAAAGTCACTTTGCAGGTTGAAAAACATTTGCATTTACAACATGTCGTAGAAAACACTTTATTTACTTCCAGACTATGGAGTCTTAATATTCCAACTATAGAAATATACTTTCTACTCAATTCTCAACATATCTCGTTAGTGTAGTTCTTTACAATACTTACACGACAGAAGGAAAAACGAAGTTTTTCCGTGCAGTCTTTTTCTCAGTGTTGCATTTCATCATCTATAGATCTAAACATAGATAAGCTTCCTTTTTCTAGGAGCAGTAATTTTTCATAGTGATTCATTTCATTATGTATATACATGTATTCCACAGCATTGCAATTCTACAAAAGATCAAGGGACTTAGCTGTAAGTAAGCTAGTTTAGAATCTTTCAGTTCATGCAAATTGCAAGAATAACATAATAGCACCATATAAATTTTGAGAAATGCACAAAAATGATTTATCTAGTTAAAGAAAGCCCCAAATTTGTTCCTCTCTTTATTTGGAAGGCGAATGTTCTAGAAATAGGTGCTTATAGAGGTTTGTGTAACTTCAAGACTTTCCAATCAAGTATGCTAGGCAGAAAGCATTGCAGAATTACCTCCTGTGGAAAATCACCATCCTCCATTTGAGAATTTATTAAAAATCTTGCCGCATGGTGCAATGGTGTTGGGTCTCTCTCAGCCTGACCAAAAATACAAATACATCCTCAGCAAATGTATATGATCAAATACAATAAAACCTATTAAACACATTTATTGGTTGCGCCCAAACATGTGATTTGTCACGAAACAATTTGCTCCAACTTATAACACAGTCTCTACTGACCAGCAGGGCAGGGCTGACAGTGAAAACAGTAGTTGAACACCATCGAAAGTAGTCATCCCTACATCAGTCTCATTTAGAAAGAAATATATACAACTTTCACACCAACATTTTATTAACTGATTTAACAATGAATTTAAGACAAGTTGTCATTGGGATTGGAGGTCAAAGTTCAAAGGCAACTTCATCACTGTTCCGTGATAGTCTAAGACAAGCATTGACCAAACACTAATGTGTGTAATTTCTTAACTTGCATAAAATCACCTAGACTAACAATATCTAAGTAAATAACATGAAAAAGCAGCAAAATTGTATTATGACAATGTTTCAACAACACTCTCAAAGGGTAAGCTGACTGAATAGTGAAACCTAAATCAAGGAAAACATAACTATTTATCTTCAACACAAAATTTAGCAATGCACATCGATATCTAAAAGCAAAGGATGCAATTCAGAGTGTACAAAGATTGAAGGCATACCCTTGCTAAGGACTAGCAAGTAAAGAAGCTTTGTGCGAGACACCAACAATGTCAAAGATTCAAGCACTTATAAATAATTCCTTATTATGGTACTGTGTTTTGGGAAAGCATAACTAAAATGAAATAAATCAATTAGTCTAATAAACTGAAATCAGGTGTGCTTGCACCTTAGATATCACAAATAATGCAATCCTGTTTTAACGTCAATGGAAGTACTGCAAAATAAAATATGTACCTGGCCAGAACCAATGAGGGCCAGCATAGCCCATCCAGTATTAACTACATGAGACCTATCGCCCTCGAGATTTGAATACACCTGTACGGAAAGCATCAAATGAATTATTGCTGAAGAAATATAATTAGAACAAGTATTAATCCAAGCTCCAGTGACCATGGTGTTCTGTCGTTGAATGTGTTAGAATCCTTTCTCAATTTGTACATGATTCCATTTTTTTCCCCTTCCTATTCCTATTTTGAAAAAGATTCCTTCTAGAACAAATACAATGCATGGACAGCTCTATTTAGGTATCAAGTCATTCAATAAAACCCTATAGTTTATATATGGTATTAGAACGGAGATGAGTCAAACCTGAACTGCTGCACAAATCTTAGTCCAAACCCAAAACATAGATAAAGAAAAAGGCGTAAAACAAGTCACAAAAACTCAACGCAAGCACTGTTCCAGAAATGCCATTGTTCCAGCGTTACTCCTATCAAAATGCCACTACCCGACCCTTCAGAGGTCACTGGTGACCACTATTGTCAAGCCCATCACCAGAACATCACTGTCAGTCACAACCAAAGTCCGTAACTCAACACATTGTAGCCAAAGCAAAAATTTTTCTCACCCATTCTCAATCTAGGAACTTATTATGAACCCAAATTAGTGGGTCTCCAATTAGCTAGTTAGGATTAGTAGTTAGTTAGTTTCATTATTGTAGAAGGGGTCTATAAATAGAGATGAGTGTAAGAGAAAATAAGATAGAAAAAGAAATTTCATGTTGAGATTAATTTCTCATTTGCGAGAGTTTTGGATTTCTCTTGAATTTAATCCAAGCTTTTTTGTATTTTCCTTTATTTTCTCACCAACCAAATGTTCAGAAATGGGTTTATCACAATTGGTATCAGAGCAGTTTTTGGTTCCTAAAATGGCAGATACCAGGAACAATTCCCAGTTAAACAAGCAATACCAAGAAACTTAACAGCAACAAGTCAGCTGACACAGATGATGGAAAAAATTAGTAAGAGATTAGATGACGTATCTCTTCAAGTGCAGGCAAACATAGAGGTAATCCAAAAAATCCAAAAGAATCAAGGGAAAAAATTTCAAGAAAATCTTCAGGAGAGTCTTAATATCGTAGAGAATCGGACTGCAAATATTATTCAAGAAACTCACAAGATGCAAATAAGGAAAAAATTAGCAATTCTAAAATGCAAAATCAGGATTCCAATGTTGGTACTACATGGCCACAAACCCTAGTGCCGACCCATATGCAACTCTAGAGACTGATTGATCTAAAAACACAACTGAAGGCATCTTGCGATGTTGCCACGGAAATGGCTAGCAAAAGAAAGCTTCTTCTTCATGAGTTGAAGACCCCATCATCAATTTTGATGAAGAAGAAGGGGAAATAAAAGTTGCAGCTTTTCCACGGCAACAATATCTTGATCAAGGGCAAAAGAAGGGAGGACACAATCACTATTGCCTTTGCCGATGAGGTGTCTAATTTTCGATCTAGGTGGTGGTATCTTGAAGATCAAGGAGGAAGAAAAAATTTAGGAATTTTTAGAGAAAGAAGAGAGGAGATAGTTGTCGGACGAGGGGAACCACTTCGAATCGAAGGTCGAAGCCAAGGCCTTCAAGACCTAGGTGCAGCAAGCTGAAACAAGTTCGCCAACTTCACCGAATGCAGCGGCGGAAGCCTTAAGTTAGAAATGGGGGGGATCGGACCTCCGTGGGGTTGTCTCAGGCGAGGACAACAACTAGGTTTTTTGGTTGGAAAAGGACGACGAATAAGGTTGCCCCTGACTCTAAGCCGCCCAACCTTATTGTTGAATCTGGAGGAGCAATAGCGGTGGTAACGGAAACGAAGCAGCCCAATGGTTGGAGAGTAGGAGAATGTTTCTAGTTCTACTACCAGTCAAAGACCTTCCCAAGGTGTTGTTTGGGGTTTCACAAGGCATTGTTTGGGGTTCCATCTTGACACGGCACTGTTTGGTGTGCCAAGCAAATTAAAAATGAAGTAAAGTTGCCAAAAAATAATAATAATAATAGAATAGAAATAATAATAAATAACAATAAAAAATTTTGTTTTGCATTGCAATCCCACAGTATTTGTATTTTGACCTTGAGGATAAGGTTTTTCAAGGGTGTGAGAGTTGTCATGAACCCAAATTAGCGGGTCCCTAATTAATTAGTTAGGATTAGTAGTTAGTTTCATTATTATAAAAGGGGTCTATAAATAGAGATGTGTGAGAGAAAACAAGATAGAAAAAGAAATTTTATTTTGAGATTAATTTCTCATTTGGGAGAGTTTTGGATTTCTCTCAAATTTAATCAAAACTTTTTTCTATTTTGAGTGTGTTTGGAGTTGTATAAAATTGTATAAAATTACATAAAATTGTAAAAGTTAGCGTTTCGTATTTTGTTGAGTGAGTAAAAAATTTAAATTTTATTGTTTCGTAATTCATGTTTGTAGAGATTTGTAGAGTTTTGTATTTTTATATTACTCCAAGTGTTGCCTTTACTTTGTTTTCTCACCAACCAAATAGTCAGAAATGGGTTCATCATAGAACTACTCTGGCAAGGTGCAATCAACAATGGGTTCATTAGCCACTGACGAGTCCTACCATAGTATTGCCATTGCCAGTGAGTCACCTAATCACTTCCATGCGCGAGTTGCCTGGTGACGCATGAGATCCAAACGCAATACTATCGCTGAGACATGACAGTGATGCGCCATATGATCATCTCTGTTCTTCTTCAGGTGCTCTTAGTCTCCCTCTGGCGAGTCATTTAGCATGGTTTGTTGACTTTTGAAATATCAATGAAGGATGACTTTCTCTTCAACATTTGTTTGACTGTCTTAAAGTCCCAGGTGAATGATCTCTCTCTACCATCTTCTTTTAGCCTCTGCCTTGTCTCTATGGATTCCAGATTGACAAAATGCAACCCTCACTCAGCATGTTTGAGTCCTCTTTTGAATAATCTATTGGGGTCCAATCTGTTTTGGTCCAAAGGCTCCATGGTTGGTCATACTATTCTTGATTTTATGTTCCCACTCCAAATTTAAGCTGTTCCAGTTTTGGAAGAGCCTACTACAGTCCCATACCAGAATATCCAGGTCCTAATTTATTCTAGTTTGAGGATATCAAATGAGATATCAAGCATTTAAACAAGAGCATTCCCCATGAACATTCCCCTCGAGTTGTCCCTTGGTCTCCCCTAGGATAGTCTCTCTTAGATGTGTCATTTAATTTGTTTTTGTATTTTCTATTTAAAAAGCTCCAGGTGTTCTTTTTTATCATAGATTAAGTTTATAAAAATGAATGAAGAATTTGAGAGTTGATGTTTCCGTCCCATTTTTTCTCCTTGGCTTAATTCCTCTCTTATTAGCTATTGCTTCTCCTCTTTACTAAATTCTCTTCTTGGTTTCACATCAACTTGGTATTAGAGCTCAAAATCCTGAAAGTTCTAAATTTGTCACTGTTTTCCGACGCCATCCAATCTTCGGCGACCTCCACTGTTTACTTTTTGTCACTGTTTTCCGACACCATCCGATCTTCGGCAACCCCCACTGTTTACTTTTTAAGCTTTTCTTCTTGATTTAAAAAGAAAAAAAGTTTTATTTATTTTATTTTTTTTTCTGTTTTTATTTTTCTAGTTAAAAAAAAAAAAGTGAGATTACCTACTTCATGGATTCGTTCCAGAATGACAATAAAATGACAACTGGCTTAAATCCTTTCCTCTTTACAAGGGACATAATATCAATTTGTTGCTATTCAACAAAAGTGTTAAAACCTAGCTACTAGATTGAATAATCTTGAGAGGTCTCGTTATTCATTGGTGTCCCAAAATTGGAATCGCATACTTGGAAGAATGACAAGATGTGTTATAAGCATGACCACAAGAATTAGATTGATCTGTTGAGTCAACGGAATTGTCTAATGCAAGCTAATAGTTTCATGACTGAATATGTGGCTCAATTTGACAAATTTCAGAGGAAATGTTATATATTTAATGATGAGGCCATCATGTTGAATAGGTTTATGAAACCTACACATTGACCTTAGAAGGGAATTTCACCTTAGGGTTGTCACAAAACTTGACCATGCTTGCACTTTTGTCCAACAATATGAGTTGCTCATCTGGGAACCATAGGGCCAAGCTAATGTATTGTCTTCTCTCAAGTCAAGTGCTACCATTGAATTCGGAGCTGGTGCTAGTTCCTACTCCTAGTGCTCTGTTGAAAGTAGAGATTTATTAAGTTTAATACCACACACACTCAACTGGGTTCATATGCATCTATTTATAGATTACAAGCTAACCCCTCACATCTCCTAGATATATTACTCCTATACTAATATAAATGCAAACATAAATTAAGATACATTTATAAATGCAGATACATGAATGTATGTACTTTAACACTCCTCCTCAAGCTGGAACATACATATGTTCCAAGCTTGTTACAAATAAACCTTACTCAAGATTGATGATTGACGATAAAACGCTTTTACAAATGATTGACGACAATTGACTTTGACTAATTTCGGTCTTTGACCGTGGAGACATGGCTGTTGCGAAGATTGAGATTGTCATTGACTGGATAAGAATTCAATCTTTGACTAGACTGATCGTCGTCGACGTTGACTGGCGAGCCTTGACTTTGACTAACTTCGATCTTGAAAACAAACTTGATGACAACGACGACGACGACAACAGCGACGCATCCGAAAGACAATACATATTTTTAGACATTGACAGAAGTACACGCGACGCTGAGAAACTTGTTTTGCAAGAGGCTTCACAGAAACAAATAGTGGAATCTGAAGACTGGAGAGGAGACTAACAAAGAGGCAGACACTGGTAGACTCGCCGAAAAAGGACCACACCACCGGATAATCAACATAACCTGATGGGTTGACACGCGCCTACACACGCCGGTCAGACTCCCTGCCCGTGGGGTTCACTCGCCGACTGCAAGCCGCGCGTGAGGGGGCGTGGACCAGGAATTGACAGACGAGGAATGGAACCCAGGAATTGAACAGGGACCATAAACAGGACTTTAGGAATAAAACTTAGAAAGATGAATGCTCTGATGCTGACTCTTATTTTTTTTTTTTTTTTTTTGAGAACGCTCTAATACTATGTTGAAAGTAGAGATTTATTGAGTTTAATACCACACACACCCAACTGGGTTCATGTGTATCTATTTATAGATTACAAGCTGATCCCTCACATCTCCTAGATACATTGTTCCTATACTAATATAAATGCAAACATAAATTAAGATACATTCATAAATGTAGATACATGAATGAATGTACTTTAACATGCTCCAATGAGCATTAATGAAAACAAGGTCATACGGGAACATGTAAAAAAAGCTTGATAAGAATTAGCTAGAAGTGTTAGTTTATAAGCCTAACCTCGAAGAATTTTGGGATTTAGGTGAAGATTTTGATAACCAACTTTCTAGTAATTTGGCTGCCGATGTGCCTAGCACTGAGACACCATTTGAGGAGCTTGACCCAAGCAATCAAGAAGAAGCTGTTGAGGTGCATCTAACAATACAAAATTTTAACCATAGGCATAAAGAGTTTGTTGATTTTGGTTATGTATTGCCACTTCCAAAAACTGTCCAGATCAATGAAAAATCTTCTCTCACTGAAAATCCTGAAATAGCTATGTCTCGACCAGAGTTACAAACCGTGCCTCATTACTATAGTGTCCATTGGGATTTCATCATCCCCATCCCATTGTCTCTCCTAAAAGTTAATTCACTTTTAGAATTCTTTCAGAGTCACCAGGACATCTAACCCGAGTTAAAATTCTTACACCCCGATAGAATTGGTCCAGACAACTAGGTTCCAACAGCCCCTTGCATGCTTGCACAAACTTTGGGAGAAACTGGCGCCTCCAATCTGTTCATGGCCCGGTTGACAGAGTCAAGTTACTTCCCTAGGAGAATTGGTGGAACATCAAGTACTTAAATAGGTGTATTCCCCTTAAATTATCTCTGGATCTCCCCTAAAATAGTCTTTCCTAGGATGTTTTTCGGCTTGCTTTTGTTTTTTTTTCTTCCTACAATGTCTGCATGCATTGCTTGTTATTTTGTATTAAGTTTATAGAAATGAAAGATGACCAACCCATGGGCTGATGTTTCCTTCCCCTTTCTTCTACTTAGCTTAATTCTTCTGTCATTGTGTAGATAAATCCTGTATATTTGGAAATAGATCTGTATAGATTTATTTTAGAGATGATTGTAGCAAATATATATAGATTAGGATATGCAGTTTTTTGTTCCAGATTTATAGGAATTAGATTGCTGATTTGTAGGAGTTTGTTTTCTTGATTTTAGGAAGTTGACAGCTACAAATTTAGAAAGGTTGTGTGTATAAATACCATATTGTAATCTCATTCTGATATATGGAAAAAAATTGAGATTACCTTCATGGTATCCGAGCAAGGTTCTTCATAAAAGATTCATTCTTTTTCACGGCTGAGGTTTGTTCTCCTTAGCCATTCCTCAAACAATCTGCTTGGTTAAGGTTCTGTCCTCCTTAGTCTTCCAGCTCTTAATCATTCTATTCTACCCTTCTGAGTCTTCCAGCTCTTAATTATTATTTTCGGCTAAGGTTCTATTCTCTTTAGTCTCATTTCCATTATTCAAAATATGAGATCTAGAAAAGAGTCTAAAACCCTTTCGTCTGATCACTCTCAACCTCCAATGGCTTCTCAAACCTTTGGAGAAGGCACAACACTGTAGATCACCAATCATAAGCTGAATGGAAAAAACTTCAGTCAGTGGTCTCAATCTGTTCTACTGGTTATTCGAGGTAGAGGGAAAATGGGCTATCTCAATGGAGATATTAAACAACCCAAACAAGAAAATCCTTCTTATGCCCATTTGGAACTTAACAACTCCATTGTTATGGCTTGGTTAATCAATTCTATGGAGCCTCATGTCGGTCGAACCTATTTATTTCTTCAAACAACACAAGCAATCAGGGATGCTGCGTACACCAACTATTCTGATCTTAAGAATGCCTCTCAGGCATTTGAGATCAAGAACAGATTAAATAAGGCAAGGTAATCTAGAAGTGACAGAATGCTACAACGAACTCCAGATTCTGTGGCAAGAACTAAATTTACATTATGAAGCTGATTGGGGAGACTTGGAAGAAAACATAAAATTCAAGAAACACCTAGAGAAGGAAAGATTGTATGAGTTTCTAATGGGATTAAACCGAGACCTAGATAAAGTACGAGGGAGGATTCTTGGCCAAAAACCTTTGCCATCCATTGATGAGGCCTTTGCCGAAGTAAGAAGGGAAGCAAGTAAAAGAAGAGTCATGCTTGGAATTGGAGAAAACAAAGAAATGCCTGCCATCTCAGTGGGTGAGAGACCCTTTGAAACAATAGCTCTTGCTGTTAAAAATGATAGAGACCAGAGAAACCATCAAAAGCGTGACAGAGGAGGGAGACCTTGGTGTAACCACTGCAATAAACCAAGACATACAAGAGACAGTTGCTAGGATCTCCATGGAAAGCCTGCCAACTGGAAACCTCAAGGACCAAGCAGAGGAAAAGGTTTTCAAGCACAAGTGGAAGAAAAACCTGTTGAGTCTCGAAGGGAACCAGAACAGAATGGGATTTTCCTAAAAAAATCTCAACTTGAATAACTGCAGAAGTTGTTGAGCCCAACTACAACCTTTAGTTCTACAATTACTTCAGGTACTACACTGCATACCAAGAATACAGCCTCTTGGATGCTTGATTATTGGGCTTTTGATCATATGACAAGTAATTGATAATTATTCTACTCATATACTCCATGTTCTAGACGATCTAGAGTTAAAGTAGCTGATGGCGCATACTTGGAAAAGGATCAATCCATCTCTCAAAAATTGTTTCTCTTCGCTCTGTGCTTTATGTTCCTGAGGAAAGAATTGAGGAATTCTTATTCCATGTCATAAAACAGTATGGTTATATCTCCTATTTATAGCAAAAGCTAATCTCCTATCTATGGTAACTTCCTAATTCTATCAATCAATCAATCATAATCAATTACAATTAATTACCTAATTACATGATACTAATTATAAGAATAAACTCCTACAAATCCTCTAATCAAATCAATTTTGTCAACACTCCCCCTCAAGCTGGAAATAGATATTTTTCAATCCCAGCTTGCTTGTGATCTGAAAAGTTGGACTTGGCAATCCTTTAGTCAAAACATCCGCCAATTGATCTTTTATAGGAATATAAGGGGTACATATAAGGCCACTGTCAAGCTTCTCCTTTATGAAATGTCTATCAATTTCCACATGCTTAGTTCTGTCATGTTGAACTGGATTATGAGCTATGTTGAGTGCAGATTTATTATCACAGTACAGTCTCACAGGTGTCTCCCATCTGATCCTCAAATCTTTCAAAATAATTTTTAGCCATAGCACCTCACAAATTCCCAGGGCCATTGATCGAAATCCTGCCTCAGCACTTGATCTTGCCACAACAGGTTGTTTCTTGCTCCTTCAAGTTACTAGATTACCACCAAGGAAGGTGAGGTACCCAAATGTTGATCTTCGGTCTGTGATTGAACCAGCATAATCAGTATCTGTGTAAGCTTCTATTTCTATTCTTACGCCCTTTTTGAAAAAAATTCCTTTTCCTGGACTGCCTTTCAAATATTGTAAAATTCAGTTCACTGCACGAAGATGAACTTCTTTAGGATTTTGCATGAACTAACTTACCACACTTACAGCGTAGGCTATGTCGGCCTTGTGTGAGACGGATAAATTAGTTTTCCAACTAGATGTTGATACATGCCTCTATCTATGGATTCACTTTCTGTGCATTCCCAAAGGTTGTGCTTAGACTCAATTGGAGTATCTGACGGTTTACATCCCAACTTGCCTATTTCTTGCAAGAGATCTAAAGTATACTTTTGCTGTGAGATGCAAATTCCTTCTTTAGATCGAGCCACTTCAATTCCTAGAAAGTATTTAAACTTCCCAAGATCCTTAATTTCAAATTCTTCTGCCAAATATTTCCGAAGGGCTTCTCTTTCTTCTGAATCATCTCTAGTTACAATAATGTCATCAACATAAACTATTACAGCTGTGACTCCCCCTGAGGCCGAATGTTTAATAAATAGTGTGTGGTCACCTTGGCTTTGTTTAAACTTTCTCTGTTGCATTGCCTTGGTAAATCTTCCAAACCATGCTCGGGGAGACTGTTTAAGCTTATATAATGCCTTTTGTAGTTTGCACACTTGGCCTCCTCTTTTGTTCATGCCAAAACCAGGTGGAGTTTTCATATAAATTTCTTCTTTAAGGTCTCCGTGTAAAAGGGCATTCTTCACATCAAATTGCTGTAAGGGCCAGTCATAATGTGCAGCCAAGGATAATAAAACTCTTATAGTATTCATCTTTGCCACATGTGCAAAAGTCTCTTGATAATCCACCCTATAGGTCTGAGTATACCCCTTAGCTACTAGTCTTGCTTTATATCTTTCAATGGATCCATATTAATTGTATTTTACTGTGAAGACCCATTTGCATCCTACCGGTCTCTTTCCAGCTGGTAACTCCACTAATTCCCATGTTTTATTCTTTTCCAAAGCCTCCATCTTAATCCTCATAGCCTGTCTCTATTCCTCCATTCCTCCTTGCCAAGTGCCTCAGATAAAGATTGTGGAATAGCTACAGAGTTCAAATGGGTGAAGAAGTTTCTATGTGATTTGGATAACCTTTCAAAGGACACAAAGTTAGACAAAGGATTTTGGGTGCATTTTCTAACACCTTTCCTTGTAGCTATAGGTAGGTCCAAATCAGAAACAAATGGGGAAATCTCAATAGAAGGGCTTACCTCAGTCCCAAGTGAAGAGTCAGATTCTTGAACATGCACAGGACTGTCCACTGGCCTTGCTCTTTTTGAGTATACCTGTAATGGTTTTGAAACAGGGACAATGGTTGACTCTGTAATGGATGGTTCATCAAGAATTGATTTACTAGGAGTGGATTGAGAAGTAAGATTAGACTGAAAAGTTTTCTCAAGGATGGATGGCTCTCTCAAAAAAGAATCCTTATCTTCCAATCCAACTAGCTCCCCCTGAAGATAAGGATCAGAAAAATAGCTTTCTTGTTCGGCAAAAGTGACATCAGCAGAAATATAGGTTTTGCCAGTTGGAGGATTGTAACACTTGTAGCCTTTTTGAGTAGAAGAGTACCCAATAAAGACACATTTGATTGATCTAGGATCCAATTTACTCCGACTATGAGAATGAACATGGACAAAAGAAACACAGCCAAAGACCCGAGGAGGCAATTTAGTAGAGAGGTGGACATTGGGAAAATACCTAGCAAGGGTATTTATTGGACTGTTGGAGTCAAGTATCCTTGAAGAAGTACGATTAATGACATGAGCAGCAGTTAGAACAGCTTCCCCCCAGAAACGCTTTGGAACATGATTTTGAAATAGGAGAGCTCGAGTAGATGCTAGGAGATGACCATTTTTCCTTTCAGCTACACC
>JAVXUM010000046.1:7569030-7586474 GCA_035590655.1 Pouteria glomerata
ATGACCTTACCTACATGGATTTAACGGAGGATATGGCCCTCAATAGATTTGATTGGCGTCGTCAAATCCATATAGTTACTTAGTGGAAAAAGGCTTGGTTTGGTTTGGTTTGGTTTATATTACATACAAACTGGCCATAAAAGAACCACACCCACATGTAAACTGTAATAATGCCTAATTTATGAACAACTTAATCAGGCATGTCTTTTCTGCTGCACCACCATACATCAAACCCCCCAGGCACCAGTCCACAACCCATTCTTTCACTTTCACCTTCACCAAAATTCTACTTGGGTCTTGTTTTCAATTGTATGAATCAATTCCCTACACCTAAAGTCAAGTTTTAAAGGGCCCTTCCATTAATGCCCATAACGGATAATGCCCTCTCACCATCAAATGGATAGCGCAAGTAATAATATGTTTTTGTCACATTCATTAACGGTAGCTAATAGAAGGTCCATATTGAAACTTGGTAGTAAATATAATGGGTTAACAGTTATAAATGAAACAAACATGTTTAAACAAGTCTCCAACACACATTGCGAGAGCCACCATTATGTCACCTTTCTAGAAGTGACACATATAAACAAGTATCCAACACACATTGAGAGTGTCCAATGAGTGTTGGTGTCCGACACCGGTACATCACCTTTCTAGAATTGACCATGCTTCTTAGGCTTCCTATATATGTTAGCATTGATATGAATTCATATTCTAATCAACTTCTTATGACGAACTGCCACAAGGTTAGCAGTTCTCTTCTTGAAGTGGCATGGTGACATCTATGAACCACAAAGGGAGATGATGGCAGTCTGGATAGTCAACTGCTTCATCCAACCCAGTTTTAGAACACCGCAGCTTTTGAAATCATTCTCTACTCAAATGCAAGACATCACACGACTATTGCTACAATAGATAAACATACCTACAAATTAGTGCAAAGGTAGGAGTTTCATGGAACTTACTTGAACAGAAAAACTGAAAATATCTCATTATTTAACGTAAAAAATCAAGACCATACGTTCTATGGTGCCGTATTATATGATAAACTAAATGAGTTCAATTTATGGTCCAGAAAAGCTATCAAATTTGTATCAGAAAACAAAAATTAAAAAGTGAACCTTTTTTTTGGAGAAAAATGGATAGAAATTATTTTAAATAAACAGAGAAATAAGCTTGTTTCAAACTTGTAAGATTGAACTATTACAGGAACAAATTGTTTCAAACTAGTTGATCTTGTCTTATTTAAAAATAAAATACAGAATAGTGCAAATCCACATACAGAGATGTTTGGCAGCACTAAAATCTCACTCTAACTAGGAGGAGGAGATTAAATATAGATGAATCTATGGTCAGCATGAGATTCCACTTTCTAGTGAGGTAAATAGTTCAATAGAGTGCACAAAAAATTTATGGAGGTTACCTCCAACCAACTGTAGGATCTTGTGAGTTCATAAGTTGCAAATCCACCATCACTGTTCTGCAGAGGTGACAGTTACAAAATAATGTGCAGGATCAAAGCATAATTCAATTGCAGGCATACAACATAATACACAAAGAAACATAAAGGTTGGACTGCCCTGGGGTCTTATCTATTTTACCTTCTGCTTTAATTCATCTATTGAGCCACAAAATTTGAGGCATGCAAACGTCATCATTGCCTTAGTTCCTTTGTTTCTCCGTTCTTAGTTTATTATTCCCATATTAATTGAACAAAATCCATCCTACTAAAAGAAAACTTAAACATTAAATCCTGGCACCATTTTATCTCATATTACAACATAAAATCCATGGATGGGACATGCACATATGGTCATTCAAAGAGAAATCTATAAACACCATACCATTCAGTTATTAATATGCTTTTACATACAATCGAACAGTAAAGAGTTTCCACAGCACATCACATGGTTATCACTAAGCATAAAGTCCTAAAAGACTAAATTTTCAAAAGGTTTAGAAGCGTTACAAATCTTTTCCAACTTTCCAATTGCTAAGGTAAGTAGGTAACTACCACAAACTTTCTAAGGTATAAACTTAAATTCCATCTCAACAAATGATAGCATATGCCATATGGATTTTGCATTAATATGTCCAGTCAGTATGAAATATGGATCAAAAAATGTTGACGAACGTCAAAATAACCATGCTCTTTCTGTTTACATTTTTATCTCTACCACACCAAACATGATTTTGAACTTCGTTTCTGCAAACTGTTTTCAATTGTCATTGCCTAAAACATTTTCAAGGGACAAAAAAATGTAAATTGGACATCCCTGGGAAATATCTAAGAAATTTTTTAAGTGACTATTTTCTGGAAAACTTACTGACAAAGCAATTATGCTTTATACCTTGGCTTTAGCTTGCATTGTGCAATTATCCGAGAGCTTTGGAAGTTACTAAAAAAATCTCCGAATTTTTTTGTAAATTGACTAGAAATATTTACAATTTACAGACAGAATTCTGCATACTCTGTATCCTATAGAGCTAGGTAGAAAACCGAAATAACTTGACTAGTAAACAAATCATAGAACTGCTAATTACAAAATGTGGTAGCCCACATCAATTCCAACCATGGTAGACAGCCTATGACCCAAAATTTTGAAGGTTACTTATGTCCCAAAACTCAACTTTTTTACAAGTGATTCATCAAAAAGTGTCCAAAAAAGCCACAATTGCCTTCCAGGTTTAAAAAGGTTACATAAAACCTATGATAAACTTGGTTCAATTATTGAATAATGAAGTTAAATAAAACTAAACAAGAATTATAATAACCTGAAGAAATAGAAATAGAAGCAAAACTCTAATGATCCTTCCCTTACAATTGAGCCAACTCTCAGCATTTCCTTCCTTTGAAATTGTTCTTCTTGAGACTCTTAAATAGTATATTAATAATTGGAGTTCGTTGAATTTGACGCTTATTGTATCAGGGACAGACCCAGGAATTATAATTAATGAGAGCAAAATTACAATCTTTTTAGGAGAATAAGTGTAAAAGTGAAAAAATACTGGGGCAAAAGCATAAAAACAATAGGATAAAAGTGAAACGTTTAGATAAATGAGAACAAAAACTATAGTATTTTAGTGTAATTTTTTAGTTGAGTGGGACTCCATTCCATCACCCCTGATTGTATTCCTCCTGACAGGTAATGAGCTCTTCCTCTTCACCAACATTTCATTTTACCTCTGTGGGGTCCACAAAAACCCCTTAATGTTTACATTCCAGTTTTTCTTTCTCTGATGGGAATAACATCATGTCCGTCAATACCAAAGTCACATTTTGATGCTTGGCAAACCTAACAAGTTTCAGCTATATCAGCTGAAAGAATGAAATTTTATTTACACTGATAATCAGATCAAAATTTATAAAGAAGTTAATTTTCTTGCAAACAGGGTTAGTATTAACCTTGTGGTCATGTACCAATCGTTCCGCCAGAAAAATGTGTACAACTAAGATATCTCTTCTATTTGGCTTATCAATAGCACCTTTAGCAGTAACTTTGCTCTAGGAATTAAAAGCCTTCAAATGCATCTAGTTGTCAAACTTTCTCAAAATTATTGCTATATATTTTGCAATATTTTCTGAAACACTAAATGTGGTTCAGACATGAAACATCCAAATTCCTTTTTCCCATCGGATTAGCAAAATGTAAAAATTTTTTTAGCTGTTCAAATTCAAGCTATCATCCTTTTATAGGATGAAAAGAATCAATCATTGTTTAAAAACTGGGCAATCTTCTGGCCCTTTGCCAATTAAACTAACATGAGAAAATAAAATCAGATCAATTTTGTGATACCTGTAAAGAAAGAATAACATCCACAGCATCATATAACCGCTTTGCATCTAGTGGTTCACCAACAATGTCTGATGGCAATGTTGATAATAGGAGAACAGCCTGTAAATGAATTAAAATATGAGAAACCAAAGTAAAAAAATGAGCAAATTGGATATTTAAGTTCAATTCATCATTACTTTCAAGCCTTCAGCTGTGCAGTCAGAAATAGGCCATCCATGATCCGCGGTTGAGAAAGGCCAAGCACCTTTTGATATGTGGCGGTACCAGAAATCAAGATTGCCTGGGCAATCATCTAAAACCTTTAAACCATAGAGAAAAGAACCCAAAGAAAACATAAGTCAGGGAATTAAAACATATTATCATGAAGGATCCAAGTCAGTAAAACATATTGTAGGACAGGACCATAATAAACATTTAAATATGATAACCACCTGTGAGTTTTTAATGTAGGTATGTGCTTTCTTAAGTGTTGGACCATATTCTTCAGCAAGGTTAGATGAAATTATTGCTTGGACAGCAAAAGCAGTGTCCCATAATTGACTTCCATTATAACCCTGTAACAGACTCATATATCCATTAAAGTAGTTCTAAAGTTTCCAATATCCTTCAAAAATGGATATTTTTCATGTACTATAAAGCTTAAAACTTAAACCTTCCACTAATTACAAACAACAAAGGAACTATATCAGTAGCAAAAACTGAGTCAACCATGATTGAGTAGTTAAAGATCGTGTAGCGCTAATTAGAGACCTGCATTTTCATTCCGTCTTCAGCAAGCCACAGATAATCGTAAATTCTTGGAAAATGCAACTTGAAGGCCTCTGAATTTGGATCTTCCGCCCAGCAGCAAAGCATATTTAGCACCTGGGTTTCAAATTTCAGTTTGGTGAAGAAAACGGAATGACTAAATAATGTTGGCAACCCCAAACTTTAATTGTTCATTTTAGAATGAAGAACTAAAGAGTTCACAATAGAAAAATAAAATAGAATAAAATAAAAGAAATCTATCAGATAATCACATAGCATTTGCTGAAAATGAGAGGGGAAAAAGAATAGCAATTTAAAGTCATGCAGAAGATCTTGGGGATTATATAAGCTGAATGAAAAAATCAAATAATCTGAGAGGTTAATATTCTGAAGTGTTGTCTCTCCATGAAAGCAGATGAAATTTTAGACAGGAAAATCACCATTGAAATCAATTGAATACCTTGTTTACAGGTCCTATGCATATATATCGAGTATTTTCATCTTCATAATGTATATGATCCATCACAAAACGAAGGGCCTTCTCTCGCAACTTTTTTGCAGGCCAACGCATAAAAATTGGTTCCATGATCTTGTCAAGGGCTGCCCAAAGTACATTCTGTAGCAGAGGATGTGGGTAGTACAAGTCTTCCTGCAAGAAAAAGAGATGAATCACTAGTCAGTGGTCATCCTGCAGTGGAATATAAACTAAAAGAAAATGGCAAACACTGAATCTAACCGACTATCCGCCATTCAAAAAAAACAATGAACAAATAGCTTAAGACTTTCTAAAATGTGTATATACATATAAGTAATCAAATATAAATCATTTATAGAAAGCATTAGGACCAAGCTTGGTCCACCATCAATTGTGGTATTCACTCAAAATATTTACATCATTAACAAGAAACTACACATGTACAAGGATCTTAGCTTTTGATAGAGATGAGTACCAACCTTTGCACATCGGTTGCGTGCTTGATTCCAATCAATTTCATGATAAGGGATGGTATAGAGTTCCTTTCTCAAAGCTAGAACAGTTGGCGTGATTGGACCAACAAACCTAATCCCGTATAGGTATGACATAGGCAAGTAAACCATCCGACAGTGACACCACATCCTTCCTGCATAATTAGGGGGAAAATGTCTGCATTCCTTAGACAGAGTTACAGGTAGGAGGTTCTCATAATTTAAATGCCATTCAAACAACTAGAAAATGCCCCATCCAATTTGATTATAAATAAATAAGTAAATGCCTTTCAGAAAGAAACATAACCTCAAGCTATGTTACTCGGACTCTCCATTTTAGGATGAAATATCCGTGTCGACATGACATGACATGACACTGATGTGGGTGTAGGACCCTTGTCGGATATGGTGAAATTCTGATTTTAAAAGAAATGAAAGTTGGGTTTAAGAAATCTTTTAGACAACATGTGACTCTAAACTCTTTTGGTATTTCGTAATACAAAACAATAAAAATACCAAATCAGCTGTTATAGTTTACTTCATGAGTTAATTTTTATTTCAATGATTATCATTAGTTTATGATACATTGTTGTTACAACACTAAAAAAATACATCTATATCCTCCTTATTTGTATATATTATTATAAACTGCACTTATAATATTGTTTATTTTCCATATCCCCATACCTATATCCAAAATTTATACAGTTTTTCAGTTCAGTCTCTGTATTCTAAAATATAGATAATAGACCACTTTGACATTCGGATATATACTTGAGTCTGAGCAACATAAACCTCAAAAATTTGCATTAACCAAACCAAGCCTTTTCTCAGTAGGTGGGCTCAGTTATATGGATTTGACGACGCCAATCAAATCTGTTTAGGATCATGTCCCTCATTAGATCCGTGTAGGCAAGGTCATATAACAATTAAATTTATTGAGAATATGGCATACATTAGTTATCCAAAAAAACCAAAAAAGAAAAGAAAAAAAAAAAGCATACATAAATTAGTGTGCAACTCACAATCAAGAATGCAAAAAAAAAAAAGAAAAAAAAAAAGAAAAAAGGAACAGATTTAGAAGTTCTATAAAACATAATATTGTATTACTGGAAAATTTCAACAAAGGGCAGAGGACAAAAGATCCAGACATACTAATGCTAGAACAGAGAGTTGACAGCTTGATTTTCAATTTTCATTTTCTTTAAAAGGGTAAGCACTAGTTCTCTATTAAAACAAAATATTGCAGGCTTAACGTGAGCCACTTAGGATGTCATTCTACCTATAACCATACTCTAATTAGATTAACTTCATTTTGAAACCCTTTGCCTTTCCTGCCTTCAAAATCTTCTTTTCTGAGCCTGGATCTGCACAATATGTTAGTTTATATCAGTACTACCATCTTATATTTGCACATACATAAAATACTCGTTTGAAAAGTCCCACAAGAAGAGCCTATAGAGCCTTCCAAGGGCTAGAACCAAGCGCTCTCCAAAATATTCAAATCTCCTACAAAATCAGCAAAACGAAATTAAAAAGTCAGGCAATTCTCCTACAAACCAACTGGAGGATCTACGTCATCGAAGTTTTCTTACACCTTGCAACACTCCAATTATAAAACATAAGAAAAGCCAGCAGAAGAATCCAAGCTTCGATTTTTTTGAACACCAGTAAGCCAACTACTATACAGCACATGATTAATGAACAATAACAGGCAGAGCACAATGTACATAAAAACTAGAGAAGACCAAGCTCCGATCCTCTATGGAAACCTCCAAACATAACAAGAGGTGGCTGACCATCTCCACCTTCTTACGTGTGCAAAAGCCAATTTAGGAACATTTTCCCTTTTATTTTCCCATCATCAATAATTCAAACAGCCTCCGAAGCATGCAAAACAGTCACTTTAAAGAACCATATAATGTTCCAAGGAAGTGTATCACTGTAGCCCATATCCACATGAGCACTCCATATAAGAGCAAACAGTGAACTTCCACTGCTGTCAACATTATAAGACAAAACATCCTGCCTGTCCCCACAAACAAAGGGGCCTTAAAACCTCTGGAAGAACCTATTCAAATGCTCCATAGGGTCCAATTTCCAATTCTGAACTGACCAGGTTAACTAAGACCTCAAAATCACTCCCACCCAAGAAACCTGAGCTAAGTTACAATTTGAACATTTATTTCAACTGAAGCTATAAAAAATGAGAAAAAGCATCTAAAAATGGAGCATTCCCACACCAGAAATAATTCCAGGCCCTCATCACAGTCTACCATGCAGTTCTAATTATGATCCAAAGGATTGTCAGGATTACTGGCTGACAGTAAACTAAGGATCCATTAGTTAGATTCATTAAGTATCAAAAGCTCATCAATTATTTCGATCCATGAGTAAGTGTACAGGTTTCTACTGCTCAAGGAAAAAAGTTGAAATATTTACATAAAAATGGTAAATAAATGGTCACCAACCTGGATGGAATGGGAGCAAATAAGAGCAGAGCCATGTTTCAGGGGGTAAGGGATTATTTCCAGACCATTCATACACTCCAAGTACCTGTTACCATTAAGGAAGATCACAAAAATCAAACAAATGAAAAGGATAACACCCAAATAATTGACCGCTTTTAGCATTTTAAACAAACATGAGAGATGCTCAAAACTCAACTGAAAGCCACATTTTTCCCCATGATGTTATTGCAGTGGCACTGCCATGGTCCAGGATCCATTTACATCCTTTTTCTACTGCTCCTTCCCCACCATTAGCTTCTTCGCCAAGCAATCTTAAAGTAACATAATTCAAGACTGTACCAAACATGGTGCTGTGGCTCTCAATGTGTAAGCCCCAACCACCATCTCTGTTCTGTAAACATTTCAACATTTAGAAATTTCAGCTCATCCTGCAGGCAAGAAATTCAGAAAAGGAAAAACTCTATAGAAAGCAATGTAGAAATCCTAAATAAAAATGGATATAGACTAAACTATCCTTGCCTGATGATTGTAAATATAACGGCACATTTCACGCTTATGTTCTCTCGATAAGACTGCATTCAATGCCCCGACAATAGACAGAGTAATAACCTATACATCCATGAACAAGATATATCAAAATAACCAAATATCCTTTTCTTGAATCAAATTGCAAAACTATATACAAAAACTGCCAACATCTTCAGTCACAACTATTGCACATTTGAAAAAAAAAATTGCAATTTCACTTTTAAACAATCCACACTTTCGATGGATGGTGCATTCAGAATGTTGGAAGAAAATCAACACCTACCAAGCCAGGCATTAGAAACATAGGACCTCCATAATCTCCTGGCCAATGTCCGTCACATGCCTGGAGAGTTGAATGAAAACTTATAGCTCTTCTTAACGTGATTGTTACTTGATCCTCTGTAACATCTTCTGTATCTTTTACTTTGACTTGAGGTAGAATTATTCTGCTTGGATTTTCCTTGGTAAACTACAATTTCGAAAGGAAAGGAAAATAATGTCAGTTAATAATATATATATGGAAAACAATTTAGAAGTATACTTTGATTGCTCTCTCTCTCTCTCTCTCTCTGTGAGAGTAAGTCAATTAGATGTAGCTTTATACAACAGCCTATGCAGTGACTATCAGATTAACTATTTTCAGCTGAGTAACATGTTGAAATATAGAAAATTCTGCCTCAATTGTTTTGTGGGGAGAGGGGTGGAAGGTATTGTTAACACTAACCAAATATAGAGGCTTTGGAAATGCGAGACAAGGAACTTTGTTCAACCTACGTCATAACCCAATATTGAAAAAAGTTTATATTGTACAGTTAGAAAAAAAAAAAAAATTGGTTTTGAGAGAGATTCTCTTCTCCCTCATGTTGTATTTGTACTTATAGATTACACTAAATTAGAAAATACAATCAAATCAAATCCCTCAAATCCTTACAAATCACAGCCACAATCATTCCATAACATTCTACTAATTCTAACGCTCCTCCTCAAGCTGGAGCATAGAGGTTAGATATTCCTATTTTAGTCAACAATTTTTGAAATGAAGGTCAAGCCAAAGGTTTTGTGAGAATTTCACCCAAACAAGAGATCCCGGATAAAGTAGCAATCAAATTTAATATACTTAGTCCGTTCATGAAAAACAGAATTGTTAGCAATGAATATTACAGCCTAATTTCCATAGAATATAGACATCAGAGCTGAAACTGAAAGATTAGAATTTTGAAGAAGAGAACGCGCTCGAAGCATCTCAGATGCAGTACAAGCCATGGCAGGATCCTTGGCCTCTGCATTAGACCAAGCAACAACATTCTTTCTTTGCAAGACAAAGTTTTGAAGCAACAGAATCATAACAACTATATCCTTTTTTGTCCTTCACCATAACCAACAAAAACACAATGAGCAAAAAGTCTAGATCAAAAAGCATGGGGAAGTAGAACAAAACAAGTATAGCCAAATACTTGGAGATAAAAATAGTCAAGGGGCCTACCAATTATTTTCTCAACAACGAAAACTCCTGAGTCAAGAACAGTAGGAATACAATTGATTAAATGGACAACTATAAAAATAGCTTCTCTATAAAAGGTGTTAGGAACATTCACATAAAGTAAGAGAGAGTGGGTCATTTCCAAATATGTCAATGTTTGTGCGTAGTTACACCATTCTATTCTAGTGTATCAGTGCACGAGGACTAATAAATGGTACCATTAGACTCCAATAGAAAACAAAATGCATCAGAAGTGTATTCACAAGCGAAATCATACCTAAAGACAATTTTATTAATTAATGGTAGCTGGCATTAAGAAAATACCCAACTTGCTATGTAACACACCCTCATAAACTAAACTAACACTCTCTCAACAAAACTTAAAAAAGAACTCACATATGGCTCTATACACCCCTTAACCAACTATACAAGATAGACAAAAATAAGCTTTTCAACCTATATAACGGCATCTCTGGTCCTTCAAATATTTTTCTATTTTTCTCCTTTCATGTCAACTAAAATAAACAAAAGGTAGCCACACGCCAAATCTTTGTCTTATCAAAAGCATCGTCAAGAACTTAACAAATTCTTTACATCTTTTGGGAACAGCCACTAAACCCCAAAACTAGATAACATCAAATCCCACAACTCTTTGTCCACGAACACTGAATGAAAATATGATCAGTGGATTCCCCTCCTTTGCACAGGCAACATCTACCAACTAATTTATGACCTCTCAGCTGAAGATTATCAACAATAAGAATTCTCCCTCGAACGTTACACCACGTAAAAAATGCCACTTTAGGAGTGAAGATAGAAAGATATATATCTCCCTAAAAACATAGCACAAAAAGCAACAAAAATAGAAAGAAATTCATAACACATTTCTCAAGAAAACCCAAAATATCTAGGGTAATCATCAATTAAGGAAACATTACACTGAGACCCTCCTTTTGAGGTAACGGGCAATACTACCCAAACATCAAAATGAACAAAATCAAGGGAGATGTAGTGCAAGTAGTTCTATTATTAAAAGGTAAAGTAATAAATTTTACTAACTTGCATCCACAACAATCAAAAATGTCACGACACTTTTTAAAAGCACTTAAACTATTGGTAGAAACCAAATACTCAAACGAGAGTGAGAAACATGACCATGGTGAGAATGCCAAAAGTAAAAACCACAAAAGGACTGAGAATTGCAAAATAACCAAAAAGAGAAGAACATGGTTAAATAGGACCCTCATTGTAGCACTCAACTTCAATTCGCCTAAATCCCACAAAGAAATCACCATAGCTTCCCTTACAACCTTCAAATTGCAACCCTATAGCCTATATCGCACCCCTTCGAAGGGTTTTGACGCATTAAAAACAACAAAATAAGATTAAATCACCAAATTCCAGTAAGGAATTACCGAAAGTCTTCGAAGGCTCAAAGGATGCACCAAAAAACTTCAAGTCAGAAAATCAACTGTACGATCTGAAAACCCATTAGGGGGCAAATTGAATGATGTAGGATTCAATGATATCTGACTCCGAAATGAAGACATCAGCAATTAATTCTCTACGAATTTCTCACAAACTATCCTCATTGCAATGTTAGCACATATTTGGGATCGAAACCCGCTTTGCTACCATGTTAACTTTAATCACAGAAGATAAAATTATGAGAGAGAAAGTAGATGTATATTATGCCATATTGCCTTGGCAAAGAATGCAAAACCCACCTACAAAAATAAAATAGAGCCTTCTCGTTTTAGGACGAGAACTTAACACAAAAGGACTAAAAGAACCTTCCCTAGTGGCTAATACATAAATAATCCTAATATACTAATATACTCTAATATAAAGCCCAACTTAACTCAATAGCCCATTGTTGCATGTGATTGGCCTTCTCAAAGTAGTTTGTGCAACCACGTGAGGGGGGACGCTAGGCGTAAAAATAATAATATAAATAATAAAGTTGCCATCTTCCTAACAGCTTGAGCTTTTACATGAGATAGTGACTAACAGTCTTAACACCATTAAATCGCGCTTAGCTAAGAAGTGGCTCTTTTTGTCGCAATCGCACCCTCTTCTTTCTCTTAATTTCATACAATTAGTCTATTTGTAAGTCATTTTGTTGTAACTTTTGGGCCACTAGTTTTGTTGTTTTGTTACAATTGTGTTATTATCCTACGCATTGTTTCACTACAATTTTGTTATTGTTTGGTTACTGTCTCATAGTCGTTTTTGTTGTAGTTTTGTTATAGTTTTGCTAATGTTTGTTATCTCACAACCCTTTCTACTGTTGTTTTCCCACCAATTTTGCTACGACTTGGTTTTTATCTCGCATCCATTTTCGCTGCAATTTTTAAACCATCAACAAGTTTGGTTTGTTGTTTGGTTCTTCACTCAAAGTTGTTTTCGCTACAATTCTATTGCTATTATGCAACCATTTTTGCATGCCTTGGAGCCTTTTTTCAGTTTCATTGCTGACTAGCAACTATTTTCATTGTTGTGTCACTGCCATTTTTGCAATTCATTCACTAATAGTTCGCAATCGTTTTCATCGCTATTATTTCTGTTAAAGTACATTCATCATGTATCTACATTTACGGTGAATGTATCTACATTTATTTCTGCATTTATATTAGTCTAGGAATAATGTATCTTTAACGTAGGAGATGTGAATGGTCATCTCGTACATCTATAAATGGATAAACATGAACCCAATTGGGTGTGTGTGGTATTGAACTCTGTTAATCTCTACTTTCAACATGGTATCAGAATGTTCTCTAAAAAAAAAAAAAAAAAAAAAAAAAAAAAAGAGGGCAGAAAGATAAACAGTCTTCTGGCGAGAAGAATAGTCGGTGTGCGAAGGATTGTCCAGGCTTGTACAGTGATCTATTGATCTAATTGTGTATACTAGAGGGAGTCACATGTTGCCGACGAGCATATCCATCGAAATCTGTGAAGTGTCAAAACACTCTGAAACAGTGTAACCTAAGTCACGTTTATCACCTCTCAAGCGTGAACCATGTCAGTCCACTGTTGTTCTCAACAAGTGAAGTAGTTCAAACCACCATCAGATCATCGCCATCGCCGGAAACCACCACATGCGCCCTCACGCACTGCTTGTTCCTCTGCGTTGGGCCTCACACGCCTTCTTCATGTCACGCATGTAAGCGTGTGGGTCATCGACAGCTCACTGGATCTCCAACAGTGTTCTCGTCCTTCTCCGGTGAGTCTCCAGTTGCTGTTTTCTTACCGGATTGTTGAGCTTCTTTGGTCGTCTCTGTTCTACAATTTGTCTATCTACTTAAACTATTCTCTACTTCCAAAATCTGCTTCTATGGCTTCCGAAAGTTCAGAGGCCCCTACTCTTATGTTTTTGTTGGGCTGCAATAGAGGTCCGGTCGCCAGTCAAAGTTTCCATAGTCAAAGATTAAAGTCTACTCCAGTCAATGACAATTGCAATCTTCGCAACAGTCAAGTCGAAGATCGAAGTTAGTCAAAGTCAACGATCGCCAGTCGAAGTCGACGACGATCAGTCTAGTCGAAAATTGAAGTCTAATGCAGTCAATGACAATCACAATCTTCACAAAAGTCAAGTCTCTACAATCAAAGATCGAAGTCCCCACCATTTGACGACTATCACTGTCGCCTATCAATCGCTTGTTAAAACGCTCCGTCGTAGTCACAAACTTCATCATCGTCAGTCTTTGTTATTGTCAGTCTCAGTTTACGCCAGTCGCCGTCGACCTTAAGTAAGGTTTATTTGTAACAAACTTGAAACATATGTATGTTCTAACTTGAGAGAGAGTGTTAAAGTACATTCATCATTTATCTACATTTATGGTGAATGTATCTACATTTATGTCTACATTTATATTAGTCTAGGGACAATGTATCTTTAACGTAGGAGATGTGAATGATTATCTTGTACATCTATAAATGGACACACATGAACCCAGTTGGTTGTGTGCGGTATTGAGCTCTGTTAATCTCTACTTTCAACAATTTCTTATATTGGAAATTGGATATGGCAGTTATTCTTGGAAATTTTCACTTTAATTTCCGATTATTTAGCACCTCGACTTTAATAGAGAGTGTTAAGAGCATTAGTGAAATATTTCAGTTATTTATGTATTAGCCACTAGGGGTGAAGCTTCCTCTAAGAAGAGCGAGTGTAGGAATCAATGGATGTCGGGATTTTGTAAGCTAAGAAGAATGGAAGAAATTAGTTGGTGTCAAAAAATCTTGAGCCCTATGACTAAGAGATGGTGATATAATTACTAAGTTTTTTTCACAAAGTGACAAACTCAAATAGAATATCGAATGAAATCTCTAAAATTGTTGTGGATGGAAAGGAGTATGAGGAAGCTAGCAAGAATGAAAGAAATTAGTTGGCATCAAAAAATCTAGAGCCGTGTGGCTTAAAGATGGTGACAAGAATACTAAGTTTTTTCAGAAAGTGGCAAAATCAAATAGAACATCGAATGAAATATCTAAAATCATTATGGATGAATCTGAGGATCAGACAGTAGAAGCCGCCAAGGTATAGTAGGTTTCTATAGCAATCTATTGATTGAGAGTGAGTGCTGACAACAGAGGATGGGGGGCAAAGGTTTCGAAGAAAGCAGTCTCTGAAGTAGAGGTTCTAGCAGCTTTAAAATAGTTGAATGGGAATAAGGCGTCGGGGCCAAACAGAATGATGATGGCCTTTTATTTGAACTATTGAAAGATTGTGAACTCAGACATCACGGAGGCGTTCGAAGAGTCTTAATGCCACAATCATGGTCCTAATTCCAAAAAAGCGGAGAGTTGTCAACATTAGATATCTCAAGTCGATTAGCCTAGTGAGGAGCCTTCATAAGTTGATGGTGAAGGTTCTAGCCACTTGTTTGAAAAATGAGCTCATGGACACCAAACTGAAGAGTAAGCAACCAGGGATGATGTGCAAGTTAGACATCAAAAAAGCTTAGGACCATGTGAGCTAGGACTTCTTGTATTTGTTGGATCAAATGAGCTTTCAGAGCAAATAGAGAAAATGGATATGGTGGTGCCTCTCTATTGTTAAATTGTTAGTCACCTCTAAGGGGTTACGACAAAGGGATTCCCTTTCACCACTCTTGTTCCTTTTGGTCACTAAGGCATTTAGCAGAATGTGTGACAAGGCCTCAAAGGATGAAGATCTAGTAGGGTTCAAGCTCAAAGATCCCAAAAGCGCAACAACAGAGATAGCACACTTGTTATTTGTCGACAAATCAATGATTTTTTGTAGGCCAAATTATTCATAATTGGGCCACATAAGGTGCATTCTATTGTGTTTTGAGTTCGAGACTAAGGGTGAATTTAGGTAGGTCAAAATTGATCTCAATTGGAGAGATGCAGAAGGTAAGGGGTTTCGTTGGTAATTTGCTTACTATATATCATGGTCTCCCTTAAGATCAACTTGCAAGGTGATTAGAGCATTAGATGGAGCTATAAATAACTCCCCAAGCTATTAGGGTGGAAAAGGGGATACCTATCCAAAGGGGGGAAAGTCACTTTGCTCGAAAGTACCTTGTCAAATCTTCCAATCTGTCTATTATCGCTCTTCAAGCCACCAGCATTAGTGGCCAAGATCATTTCCTATAGGAAAGTATAGAAGAAGAATTTAAATAACATTTAGTAAAGTGGGAGATAGTGTGCAAGCCCCTTAGGATGGGAGAAGCGGACATTAAGCAA
This sequence comes from Pouteria glomerata, assembly GCA_035590655.1. Classification (NCBI taxonomy): domain Eukaryota; kingdom Viridiplantae; phylum Streptophyta; class Magnoliopsida; order Ericales; family Sapotaceae; genus Pouteria; species Pouteria glomerata. The sequence continues at coordinate 7,584,732 of JAVXUM010000046.1, forward strand.
TTTTCGGTGATAAATAATGCTCTTTTAGGAAAGTGGCTCTGGAGGTTCATTAATGAGAGACAATATTTATGAAGAAATTTAATAGCCTCAAAATATGGTGCAGTGGAATGAGGATGAGTCACCAAGGATTACAAAGGTTCATACGAGCCAAGCCTGTGGAAAAGCATCCAAAATATTTGGCTTAAGTTCAATAGGCATATCTCAACGAAGTAGGCAGAGGGGATAGCATCAAATTATGGCATGATCGTAGTTACGAGACAATAGTCTTAGGGACTCATACCCAAACAATTTTGCTATCGCACTAGCTGACTTTCTCAGTTCCCCAAATGGGGATGGAGTAGTGGTTCGGAGTGTCAAGCTTAGGAGGAACATTTTTTATTAGGAAACAGAGGACTTGGTAAGTTTGATATCGCAACTTGACGAGGTCAAAACCTAGTAATGGAGGACATGGTGAGATGGGTGGGCTCAAGATCCAGACATATTTTAAAAAATCGGCCATTACCGTAACAGTGTTATGTCAGGTTTTTGGCAGCTATTACTAAATGCCAGTTTTATGTTCGTTCACCAGCAGTTCAGATAATAGAAGCAACTATTATTAAGCGCCTACATATATATATATAGAGCATCTTTCAAAAAGTTCAATTCAAAGTTATCTTCTTTGTTAAATCCACCTATCTGAACCCCATTTCAATGTTTTCTTCCTAATTTATTAATTAATATTGAACTTTCAATTACATCGTCTCCCAGAAATCGCCCCACCGGAAAACCAAGTAATCCCACAAAATTCTCTGAAACCACTGTAGAGTACAATATATATGTAGACAGACACATATGAAAACTATAAAATAACAAATCAATTGGCGCTAGCTAGCTAGGAAGAAACTATAGAGAGAGAAAGTAGAGAGAGTGTGTGTGTCTTTTCTCTTTTTTGAACCTGGATGCGCATAAGCATATCTGCACTATGCATTTTATGGAAACGGTTGTTGCGAAAGTTCTCGCGAGCCTTCTCAATCTCCATGAGCTCTTCGGGAGATCCGAGCATGGGATCGAACTCCCAAAACTGCCTGCCGACGTGATCGTTCAGCGTCCGCAGCCATGGACCCCCTTCGGCGATCTTAAGCTTCCACATTCTTGATTTCACACTGCAAAAGCTCAAACAAAGCAAGATTCAACCACAAACTCATTCTACACACATACATATACATACCCATTCACATATGAATTTGAAAATGCTATACAAAAGCATCCATTATATACACTACAGATTCGTGTTCGAGATCCATTGTAGAGACTACAGATTCGTGTTCGAGAATCCAACCTGTACCTTCAGGGCAGAAGATTCTGCGGGGAGAATGAGATCGTGGTTCAGGTGAGAGCGGACAAACAAAAGAAATGAGTGTTTGAAAAAAGAGAGAAGGGGAGGGTTGGGATTAGTGATGGAAAAGGGTCGGGTCGGCCCGCAACCTGGCTTGGCCCGACCCTAAATTGCCCCAACCCCGATCCTGGTCTGACCTGTTTGTATGCTGACTCTAGCCCTACCCTGAACATTCGGGTCAGGGCTTGGGTCGGAGGGTGACCCGATCTGAGACCCGGGCGATCCGACTCGGCTGACCCGACCCGAATGACCCTATTTTTTTTTTTTTTTTTGCTTCTTTCCTGGTTGGTTGGTCAATGCCCTCAAATCAAACCCAATGGTTTGATGTAGCATCCGAGCAAGCGTTTAGTGCAAGTGGACGTGTTATT
>JAVXUM010000046.1:7599938-7613865 GCA_035590655.1 Pouteria glomerata
CTGGACAACCAATTCTTGATTGTGGTCGTGGTTTAACTAGGTTGCTTGTATTCACATTTGCTGTTCCATCACGAATACATGAAAGTGCTAGACGTTGCAACTTTTCATCTTTTCCCTTTCTCGATGTTCTTTTATGAATAGCAAACCCTTGTTGTTTAGCATATCTGGAGTAATAAAGAAAAGCGTCCTCCAATGTGTTGAATGTCATTCCTTCCTTTGGTTCTTGTACTTTATCTTCATAATTATCAGTTATCTCTTTCCCACCATGAGTAGTATTTATCTCGTCAGTTACCTGCTCTTGTTCTCCACAGTCTCTATTTGGAGGCATTGTCAATGAAACAGTCTCTAGCGACATCATCTCTGATAAAGAAACAAATGAAACAATGTCAGAGTTATAAATCAATAATTGGATATGTAATCATTCATAGGTAAAAAAATGATGAGAATTCATCACTCAAACACATTTCAAAATAGCCTGTCAAATTAAAGGGACCAAAAGACAAATAAATTGGGTATTTATTTATCTATATATCCAAATAGCATAATTGCAAAAAAAAAAGAAACAAATAATTAGTACACCTGTTATTAATGGCCTAACTAAAAAATTATGCCTCAAAAATTTTATTCTGTAATGATACCAATCATAGCATTAGCATTGTGACTTTGAGAGGCAGGCAGCAAATGTTTGTATTTGGAAATATTAAGCACCCTCTAATATTGATTGTTAAAGGATAATGTTTTTTTTTTTGTCAACATTTTCAAGCTTTGAACTTAATTTTATCAGTAAACCCCATAAGACAATCACATAAAGGCAAAACTTCCAAGAATCTGACATTGTTTTGCAACTTAATAGGCAAGGCAATTCCTCTTGTAATTAAAATACAATCTCGTTCCTCTGTTTCAACTTTCCTTCCAAACAACCAATTAAATGGAAGACATGCTTCATTCCTCCAAAAAGCTTTTCAGTTCCTTGCCCAAGTACCGGATCAATTAAAAGTTTTGGTGGTGGAGTGGTTGCAGGTGGTGGTCGCGGACGAAAGTGGCGGAGGTTGGTCATGCATCAAAGCTGAAAGACGTTGGGACAAAACGACGTCGAACCTATCCAATTTGAGCGCGAGAATTGATTTCGGTTAAACGTTGATTTGGAGCTTTTTCTTTTTTTTTTTTTAAGACAAAACTACCGCGTCACGGCGTAGCGCTTTTCTTTCTTTCTATTTTTTTTTTTAAGACAAAACGACCACGTTTTATTGGGGTGTAAAAGATGGTGTAACAAATGGGGTGCAAGTGTAGCCCCGCTGTTATTTAAATGAGCTGACAAATTTATTAGTAAATATAATATATATATTTATTTATTCAATAATTATTGTCGCTTCTTAATATTTAAATAATTATATTTAACACTTATAATATTTAAAGTTATATTTATTTTTTATTTTAAAATATTGTTAATATTAACCCCTCCTGATAAAATTAAATGTTAAAACTTAATATAAAACATTAAAATAATTAAAATTTTAAGCTTTTTTTAACATTTTCATATGTTTTCTTTACAAAACTCCAAATATAAGTAAAAAAATAAATAAAAATATAAAATTTTGTGAACTTTTTAAAAAAATTAAAACAAAACTGAAATTACATTTGAAAATGTAATTTTGTTTGCAGAAATTAATTTTTATTTTAATAAAATATTTAATTTTATTTATTTTTTAATGAAATTAATTAAATTTAATAAAATATATATTATAGTAATTGAATTTAATAAAATATATTTTATATTAATTAATTATATTATTTATTAAAAATAAATAATTTAATTATATTATTTATTAAAATAATGTAAAAAATATCTTTGATATTAAATTATTTAATAATTAATTTAATAAATTATTTTAGTTAATTTTTAATTTAATTAAATTTAATTATAGAATTAGGTTAAGGAATTATTTTAGTTATCTTAGTAAACATAAATCTTACCAAGTGTAGCTCAAGTAATAGATTTTGTTAAAAATATCAACTTTAGAAATCAATAGTTTAACGAATGTATTATTATTTAAAATTTTATAAACTAGTGAGAAACTACCAAATGTGGGAGTCAAAAAATTAGAACAAAACACCCACTCATAAGCTTTGAGATATTCAATAAACTCATGAAAATACTTGAAAACTCATCACTTAAAAACTCACAAGTATGATTTGTATGAATATCTCAAAATCCATACTTTACAGATTTATCAGAACTCATAAATTTTTGACTTCCAAGCACATCTTTCGACTTTAAGCACTTGCAGAAAGGGTGGTTGACTTCACTTATAATGGCAGCTGGCGGGCATCATTTTGCAGTTGCTGGATGAAATCAATGGATCAAATCAAATGCACGTAAGTTTTAAAAATTCACATGGCTAAGAAATGTAAAAGTTTCAACAAGTCCTTTAAAGTGCATTATGGAATTCTAACAGACAGAGCTTTATTTGAATGGCATGTTCAAATTTTTTTATATTTATATTTCTAAGAACCTTTTTAAGATTGTTATAAGTGTATCAACCTATATGATATTTGCTTTTAATTAATGCCTAACTCAATGCTTCACTCCACAACAAATGCTTTCAAGCTTACAAGCAATGACCCAGTGTAATGAAAATTGTTTAAAATTTTGCAATGCTGGGACGGTGTGGGCATGCTCAAAATTTTGAGTTAAGAATTGGTTTGAATGTTATAATCATGAACTTTAATTGAGTGTCTAGTTTTAATTTGAATTTTAGAATATTGGGTGTTCAATTATAGCTTGAATGCTGGAATACTATTAATTAATGCGAATAAAACTCCTGGATCTTCAATTAAAAATTGTTGTTGTTTTTTTTTTTTAGCAATTTAATCAAAAAATCTCACAAAAAAAATGTCTTTACTTCCTTACACCAAAAGCGCTTTTTTTCTTTTTTATAATGAACAAAAAAAAAGAAAGAAAAAAAAATAGATTAATTATTGCACTTGTGCCATTCTTTTTTTTTTTTTAATATAGACCTGCATAAAACATTTGTTGGAATATTAAATTATTCCCAAAAAATAAGTTTTTCCTTCCCTACTTCAAAAGTTTTATTTTTTTTTTCATTTTTACAATTGTTTTAAGTCCGTCACTTTTTTTTTTTCCTTTTTTTAGTATACACATGTATAAAAAAAATGTTAGAATATTAAATTTTTCGTCTTATTTATATGTTCCACTGCTACGCGAAGCTACATTAATGAATGTGGATCATAGAGATAATGGAATTGAAATTGTGAAAATTAACCTTCCAAAATTTACTGAAGGTAAATAGCCATTAGAAATTGGGATTTCTTCTTAAGTTACAGGTGACACAGTAGTTGAGACAGTTTGTAAACCATTTGAAGGGATGGAGCTTAACACATTTAAAACAAGCTTTACATTTTGGCAAAAATATGCATGTGATACTGGTTTTAGTGGTTGGGTTTGACAAACGAAAAAGAAAAATGATAGGATGGTAAAGTGTAGGACGTATGTATGTTTCAGGTAGGATAAAAAGTCTGAAAATTCTCAAAGGCATTCATTCCAAGTATCGTGTAGAAAAAAGATATAATAGTGGTGTCCTTATGAGCATTTTTTTGAACAAGGAAAAAGAGAAGTATTATGTGACATCTTTCATAGAAGAGCATAATCATGAGCTAGAAGGTAAATAAACCACTCATTAACTTAGAGCACATCGACATATCAATGAAATCCAAGCACATGCTATTATTGTCGCACAAGGGCCGAGCTAATTGAGGATGACACACATGTATATGAGCATAGAAGTTGGGGGTCAAAAAATGCAAGTTTCACTAGAGAGGGTGTGAAGTCACGCCTACGCACTAAATGCCCGAAAGTTATGGAGTTAAGAGAGGCTAATGTTATTTTAGAGTGTAATGACCCAAAATTTTTTTTTTTTTTTCTTTGGTTATTTTTTCTAGTAAATATTTAATTCAGTAGTAAAAATTTTGGTTAATTTAAATTTTTGAAACACTAATTAAATTTTAATTTTATTATAGACGCACAGGTTATGTGAATTTTTTTTTTTGGTATTTAAATATTTTTATGAATTATAAATTATGGTTTTGATTTTAGTTAAATAAAATATTAATTATTTCTTGTTTAAGAAAAAGGATCCACATTGCTAATATTATACATGTATGTGCGTGCGCGAGTACACATAGATAACATTAAATTAAGTGTTTATTAAAAAATAATAATAAATAAATATATTAATAATATAATATACTGCATGCAGTTGGGTTAATGGGTGACTATGACATAAAATAGGAATTCTAATTGTAATTAAATTGTTTAAGTGATCTGACATCAAACTACATATGTGTATACATGTATTGATTATTTTATTTTATTCTTCTATTATTTCTGATAAATTATTTGGATGACAATTTTTTTTAATTCGGTTACAATTTAATTTTGGGTGAAATTTTGTAGACTTGGGATAGAATCAGTTATTGAAAGAAACTTGCTGGAATGTTGGTAATATCTAATTTATTTAAAACCTAATATATATTTGTACAAGGATACATGTATACGCCCAAGTCTAACTGAGTTTTCTTCTTTGTTGTGCTTGGTTTTTCTGACTGTGTGATAGCTTTACTGTACCACATCTTCCTTTTCTCTGACCTTCTTCGTTGTCGAACCTATCGAACTAAGGTAAAAAGTAGTTGCCATGTATTGCTTGATTTGATATTATGGGCTCATTTGGAGCCCAAAAAAAAAAAAATCAATAAAAATCAAAAGAAATAATTGATGTGATGTAAAATTGATATGTGACAAAATGTGATTAAAAAATATTAAAAACTTTTGAAGTTTTTTAAATTTTTTCGAGTTTTTTGGAGCTCCAAACGAGCCCTATGTATGTCGTATATATATTTGGTGATAAGACCTTGTTGTTGTTCCATGTGTTTATATATATATTAGCAATAACTTATGCAATAACTTATGCCTGTAGCACTATGAATAAATTAGTATTAAATTTTTTATATAGTAAAAACTTTGGATAAAATGTTCAAATCTAAAAAATTATTATAATTTGTAAGTTTTAATTCTTTTTTCTCAAAATTTTAGGCTTTATCAACTACTATATATGTTTTAGTCTCTCTATCTCTCCAATTAATTTTTGATAAGTACCATAAAAGAAAATACAAATTATGGTAATTTAATTTAGAAGGTTCAATTTCCTACAAATTATAATTGGACGGAATTTAAGTTAACTACTTTGATTTGCATATAATCTTCACCCTTGAAATATGGTGAAATTAAAAATGCGCAAATCATTTTTATGAGATAGATGGTAATGACGTCTATTAAAATAAGAATTGAGTGAAAAGTTGAAAGTATAAAAAAAATCTTAATTATTGATTGAAAATAGACCTGGCAAACGGGTCGGGTCTATGGATTTTCAGGTACACGAGTACAGGTATAAAAAGTACCCATTTATAAATGGGTACTTTTTAGATGTACCTGCAGGTACAGGTACAACCCACGGTAACATTTCTATTTTTCACTTATTTGAAAAAAAAAAAAAAAACAAGAAATAAGTTGCAATTGTTCTAAAGCTTGGTTTGGAAAAAAAAAAGCCAGTTTTTTTTTTTATATTTGGGAAGTGAAAAAAGCTAACTTTTTAGTAACTAGCTTTTTAACTTTTGGTTAATTTGACAGTTTTATCCTTCATAATTTAAAAGAAATTCAAAATGTAAGAGCGTAAGTTTAGTCATTTTAGAAAAAAATAAAAAAAACTGAGTAGCTAGGGGAATATCAAACGGAGCCTAATTTTCTAACTCATTCAACCTAAAACTTATTTCAGTCCAGTGCCATCAATTATTCAAATTGCAAGGTGTATCCACTCTCAAACTATGCATCTGACACACAAAACATAATATATTAATGTATGACATCATATAAATATAAATTGTCCTTAGAATACCAAAAAAATAATTAAATATTTCTTTCTACATAATACGTTTTAAAATAGGGAGGTTTAGTAAGTACGTAATAGAAATATATTTATTTATTATTAAAAATAATTAAATAAACGGGTACACCTGCGGGTTGAATTCGTAAACTGCAGGCCTATGGATCCAGGTACAAAAAGTACCCAAAATTTTTGGGTATTTTTTTATAAAGTACCTATTTTTTTGGGTACACTCGCGGGTACCTGCAAGTACAAGTACAATATTGACAGGTCTAATTGAAAGCAAAAATAATTTTTAATTGTTGGATTTTATTTTGTGGGGACATTTTCAAAAACCATTCTACTTTATTATATAGATATATAAGATCCTAAACCAATTAATGCTCTCCTGGACATTTTTTATCCAATTGCTTGTTTGAATTTTTTTTTTTTATTATTTATGGGTATACATATTCATTATTGAAAGTTCATAAATCTACACAAAGACTGGTTGTTCACATCCAATAGGTTAATAACATACAAAACAGTATAGATACCTACGATAGCATATTTATTTAGGAGAATCTAAAGATGCAAACACCAGCGATTGTGTATTTTGACTTAACGTTGATTCCACAAGCCAATCATAAAGAGTACTTATTATAAAGACTATAGACTAATAGAGATACTTTTGTAATGTTTTTAGTATTTATTTACAATTTCACTTATTTTATTTCAATGATAACTTGTTTGAACAATGTTGACATAACATTATTACTTTAACATGTATGCACGTGTCCTTCATTTGACATATAATAGATGATTTAGTGTGTAGAGTAAAGCTTACACATACAAGATTGAATCAATAATTATTATGGAATATAAGTCTTTGGTTTATGATTTTAGATAGAATACACGTCATTAGTAGAACTATAACATGTGGATTTAATAGGTTTGTCTTAACTTTGGAAATGGTATAGTTTCAACTCCTTGTACTAGTATACTTTACATGTATTAGACTGGATCAACTTGAGGTAATTGTTCTATTTTAGCTTTGTAAAGAAAATGATGTCTGGTTATTATTGTCTCGGCCCGGATCCGAGGATTCGCGGAGTGAGTGATAAACATGCACAACCTGGGTAACCTGGTCATAATATCAGAGCACACACAACGGTCACGTAATCGGACCCACCAAGTACATCACTGTGAACCTACTAATTACAAATTACAACAAGAGAGAGCACTGCGCAACTACACAATGGATTTTATAACGGTATCATCTTCTTTCATAAATAATGTAAATGTACATCAGTGGCCTTAAGGCCGTTACATTTTCCAAAAATCAAAACAAATCAACATCTCATTACAACTTTCTTTTTTTCCACATATTTCATTTACTACATGTCAAAACTACGCGTATCCTTGCCTCTGGACTAAGTTAGTTCTCCTGGGTGGGTCCTACATTGACATTTGTAGGGACGTGAGCACTAAACCACGCGTGCCTACGAAACTTTCCAATAATACATGTATACATAAAATGCTGAGAAATAACAACATTGACATCAAAGATAACAAAAATGCATAACAACAATTCAGCAGCGTTGTAACATCATTAAGTGTTACATATTCCCATTTAGTCTTAAACATTTCGTGTTATCATTCTTTCATACGACCATCGGGGATTTGGGGGACGCGTCTAATCGTGCTTTAGGATCTCAGTCCAGGGCGACGATACGCCGTAAGAAATATTGGTACATACTAATCGTGCTTTAGGGTCTCAGCCTAAGGCGACGATACGCCATTATAAACTAATCATTTTGTGAGCTACTAACCCATCAGCATGAAAATCAAACCCTGCACAAGTTCTGGGACTCTCAACCCGAGGGTATCTCAAGATCCTTCCTCTTTTCTGTACCCCATAACCTCGACCAAACAATCAAACTAATTATTTCATTTTTTTTCTATTATGATTGTTCAATTTCGGAATGTGTCCCATACCAATCAATCACACAAGTTCACATTCTAACATCAAGTTGGTTTTATTATTTCCCGTAAGTAATGCGAATAAACATGGCATCATGTAAGTTTAACAATTGTTATAAGTGTTCTACTATTGAATGAAGAAAATGAAGAAATGAAACAAAGTGGCGAAGTTAACCAAACCAAGGAAGAAGCTTGCAGAAATTCCAAAGCACCGTCCGGATGCTCCCTGCCACTGTCTAGACGGCCGAGAGCAAGATTCTAGAAACGGGCTAGATCATCCGAACGCTTCTTCCACTATCCGGACGGCTGAGGGCAGGGTTCAAAAAAAATAGTTGGACCGTCCGGACCCTCCAAGCCTCCGTCCGGACGGTTGGTTCTAATAACCAACAAAACCCTAACTACTTGAGTCTATGTCCATAGTACCGGGACCTCAAGACCTAGGTTTCTAGCATCATCAAAATGACGCTCTACAACTTACCTTAACCATGACAAATACCCCTCTTCCTTTTTTCACATTCACATCGAAATCAACTTCACACTTTTACACTTATGTAAAGAAAGAAGGAAGTAAGAGAACCTTCTTGCTAGCTCTAGCGTTCTCTCAAGTCAACTAACATGAACATGTTTTTCATATAGGTAAAGATGAGGAAAAAAGAGATTCCCTACTCTTCTAGTCCACACCAAATCATATATACATATGTTAGAAGAAGTATAAGTTTTCCCTACCTTAATCTTTGGCTAGAGTCTTCACTCAAGGCTTTCACACTCTTTTCTTCAAGTTTTGATTTCTTCTTTGATCTCACTCCACCAAAAATAACTTCTTTTCTTCTCTACCTTCTTCTTCTTTGAATTTTTTCTTCCTCTCTTCTTCTTTGAGGTTCTCCTTCTTCTTCTTCTTTCTCTTTTCTCTTCTTTTCTTCTTGATTCTCTCTTTTAGCCATTCTATCTTGTTTTTCTGTCTTTCCTTTCTTACTTTGGCCGAATGATCTATGGCTTCCTTAGTGTGGCTGAATCACTTAAAGGGCCATTCGGCCAAGGAGTACCCTTTCCTTCCAAATCAACCCATGAGCCAATCAAATGCCTGCACATGGTCTTTCATTCATTAATACAATTCCACCTAAGTCTCTTCCCATTAACTAAGTGGGGTCCACTTCCTTGAATTTATATTGGATCTTAATATACTAGAAGACAAACCAAAGCAATGGAAGACCTTTAGTTGCTCAGGCCATTCACTCTCTCAACCAAATTGGCTCAAATCTTTTGGCCAAGAAAGGATATCTCCTAACTAAGTTAGTTACCTAATTTTAATTGTTCCCATGGCTCAATCTTATTCTTCCACTTGGCATCCACTAACTAGTAAAAATGATATACATATACATATATGGAGGACTTGACCGGCCAACCCTCCATTTGGCACAAAATTTCTCAATATATCTATATATACATTTGTTACAAGTCTTCTCCATTTAATAGCATGGTCCCACCATATTGATTAACCATCCTATCAAACAAACAAAAGGCAAGTCTTCCACTTCAAGCTCCATCCGGCCAAGCCCTTACCTTAACCAAATTGCCTCATCTTGCTCTTCTTTGATTGGTCAACAAGTCTACTAGAGATGTATCTTACATATATGTAAAGGTTAGTCAAAATTAAACACCAAAAATAGTCAAAATTGGAACCAAAGTGCTTGTCTTCTACTTTGATAACCAGCCAACATAAACTAAGGCTAAAAGATTGCCAAAATGGAAGTAACTAAGTGGTCAAAGTTAGAGAGCAACTCACTCTCACCATTCGGCCAACTTGGAGCCATTTCAATAACTCCCTTGCGCTTAAGTTTAATTATTACTTTGTCACATAAACATCTCCAAAATAGATTAAACGCAAAGTTCGCATTCATTACAAAATTCTGGGATATTATATTCTTTCCTCCTTACAAAAATTTTGTCCTCGAAATTTTATCACCTTAACTTCGACAAAATCATATTAATACAGCAAAATCAATAAAGTTCATACAAACAGCTTGGGGTATTTTTCCCGCATTTTAACTTCACGCTCCCATGTAGACTCTTCTATCTCATGATGTTTCCACAGCACTCGAACCAAGGGGATAGTCTTCCCTCGAAGTACTTGGTCTTGAGTGTCCAAAATCTGGACTGGTCATACTTCATACCTGGCGTCTGAGTCTACCTCCAACTCTGCCCAGTTCAGCATATGTGAGGGGTCCAAAATATACTTTCGCAACATGAAAACGTGAAACACTTCATGTACTCCTGATAGTTGCGGTAGCAAGGCCAATCTGTAGGCCACTTCTACTACCCGTGCCAGTATTTCAAACGGACTAATGAAGCAGGGGGATAGCTTTCCTCATTTTCCAAAGTAGAATTGTCCCTTCCGGGGTGACACCTATAAGAACACATGATCCCCTACTTGGAATTCCAATGGTCGCCTCCGTTGGTTCGCATAGCTTTTCTATCGGCTCCGGGCTGTCTCTAACCGTTGTCTAATAAGTTTCACTTTCGCGTTCGTCTCTCGAGCCAATTCTGGCCCCATTATGGCTGCCTCTCCAACTTGCGTCCAACACACTGGGGATTTACAAGGTCTGTCATACAATGCTTCAAAGGGTGCCATGCCAATGCTGGCCTGGTAGCTGTTATTGTAGGCAAATTCCACCAGTGGTAAATGTTCCTCCCAGTTTCTAAAAAAATCCAGAACGTAAGATCGGAGCATATCTTCCAACACTTGAATGGTTCTTTCTATCTGGCCATCAGTTTGGGGATGAAAAGGTATACTAAAACATAAATCTGTCCCCATAGCAACTTAAAAGTTCTGCAGAAACGGGAAGCAAAACGAGGGTCCCGGTCGAAGACAATGGAGACTGGTGTTCCATGCAACCTTACTATTTCTCGAATGTACAATCGGGCCAAGGAATCTAGGGAATCTGTCATCCTTATGGCTAAGAAGTGGGCTAACTTTGTCAATCTGTCCTCGATTACCCAGATGGCATTACAGCCCCTCCTCGTTCTTGGTAATTCTGACACAAAGTCCATATTTACATGCTTCTATTTCAATTCTGATACAGGTAAAGGCTGTAACAGTCCAACTGGCTTCTGATGTTCTAACTTCACCTGTTGGCAAGTCAAGCACCGTTTTATGAACTTTGCCACGTCCTTTTTCATTCTGGCCCAGTAAAACTGCCTATTCAGGTCATGATATATCTTCGTACTTCCGGGATGGACGGTTAAGTGTGAATAATGAAATTATTTCAGAACTTCATGTTTGATGGTTGAAAATACAAAGATTCTTCCTTGGTGTTTAAGCACTCCTTCTTCTAATGTCCAGCCCAGTACGTCTACTAAGCTTTCTAGTTTCCCACGGACCTTATTTGTTTCTTTATCACCGTTTTGAGCTTCTGTTACTTTATGGAGCAAGGCTGGGTAGGCCACAGAAGTGTACAATATTCCCCTTTCCATTTCTTCTTCACATTCTAAGGCAAACTCATTGAGTACTCCCAGTATTTCCTATTCTTTTAGAGCTATTGTTGTAACAACACTTCTTGTTTTGCGGCTCAGGGCATCCGCCACTACATTGGCTTTGCCTGGGTGGTAGTGCAAGTCAAAATCATAGTCCTCCATATACTCCATCCACCGGTACGGCCTTAGGTTTAAGTCATTCTGTGTGAAAATATACTTCAAACTCTTATGATCAGAAAAGACTTCAAACCTCTCACCATATAAGTAGTGTCTCCAGGTCTTCAGGGTAAAAATTACAGCTGCTAACTCCAATCGTGTACGGGGTAGTTCTTTTCATGTGCTTTCAACTGTCTGAAGCCATGAGCCACCACTTTTCCATTTTACATTAGAACGCATCCCAAGTCTTTCCTCGAAGTATCACAATATACTGAATACCTTACTCCTCTCTCTGGGATGATAAGTACTAGGGCAGTGGTTAATCTTTTATTTATTTCTTGAAAGGCTCGCTCACAAGCGTTATTCCACTTAAATGTTACCCCTTTTGTTGTTAATCTCGTCAATGGAGTTTCTGGCTTTGAAAAGTCCAAAACAAATCGTCGGTAATACCCGACCAACCCAAGGAAACTGCGTATGTCAAATACAGTCATTGGCTGAGGCCATTCCATAATAGCTTCAATCTTGGAAGGATCCACTACCACTCCTTCTTGGGATACCACATGTCCCAAAAATTTTACTTCTTTCAACCAGAAGTCACATTTGCTTCGCTTAGCATATAATTGATGGTCCCTTAACCGTTGAAGCACAAACCGCAAGTGTTGCTTGTGCTCCTCTTCGGACCTTGAATATACCAACACATCATCGATAAAGACTACTACAAACTTATCCAAAAATTTTCGGAAGACCCCATTCATTAGGTCCATAAAGACTGCTGGTGCATTGGTCAACTCAAATGGCATCACCAAGAACTCATAATGGCCATACCGAATTCTAAATGCCGTTTTTGAGATATCTGTTTCCCGAATTCTTACTTGGTGATAATCAGACCGAAGATCAATTTTTGAAAACCATATGGATCCTTTCAATTGATCAAAAAGATCATCGATCATCGGTAGTGGGTACTTGTTCTTGATAGTTACTCAATTTAGTTTCCGGTAGTCTATACACGTTCGGAGCGTTCTGTCCTTCTTAGCAGTAAATAATGCCGGTGCACCCCAAGGGGAGGTACTCGGCCTAATAAACCCCTTGTCTAATAAGTCGTCTAACTGTTTTCTCAGTTTTTCGAGTTCAGTTGGTGCCAACCGGTAAGGGGGGATGGAAATAGGTTCCGTGCCCGGAACCAAATCAATATGAAACTCTATTTCCCGTTCTGGTGGTAACCCTGCGAGATCATTCGGGAACACGTCGGGAAACTCATTCACCACCTAGGGTAGTTCTATTTGGCGCTTTTCATCTTCTCCCTCCAACATCATACAAGCGAAGAAACTACATAAGTTGACCTTTCTACGGCTATCCTGAAAGAACAAGTCTTGTACGCTGCATCGATCCGTAAGGAAGCGAATGACCATGCTTGTGGGATTAGATAGTGATATTTTGCGGGTATAACAATCAATCATGACTTGGTAAAACACGAGCCAGTCCATCCTAAAAATCACATCAAAACCCTTCATTTCTAACACAAGCAAATCAAAACTGAAGGTTAATTCCTGTCCATCATAAACATCCTCTACTCGTATTTCACATCCCTTACACATAGTAGTTAGAGAGGAGAATTCTGCTACGGGAGTTTCCACGTCTAACACTTAATCCATGGTATTCGTTTCTAATCCCAATGCAGCTACAAACCGATTAGAGATAAAAGAATGCGAAGCCCCTGTATCAAGCAACACAGTGGCATAGGAGGAGTAAACCCGAAAAGTATCTTGGGTGATCAGTGGCTCTGCTGATGCTTCCTGTTGGGCTATAACAAAGACTCTTCCCTATGCTTGAGAACTTTGGAGTCTGCTCATTCTTTGTCCTTGGGAAGCTCTCCTTGGTAACTGTGCTATTCCACTCTATGCTGACCCAGGTGGGGGACCTCTTGGCCGTAGCTACTGTTACTGCACTGACTGGGATGTGGGGCATGACTGCTTTGAAAGGTTTGGCTCCCCGGCCCATTCTTCCTCTAAGGCCCATTAACAATTATGGGCAGAACCATTGAATATGGCCTGCCTGGCCACATCGATAACATAGCTAAGTTTCCATCCCTGAACCACTCCTCGTGGGCCCCGTCACTTCACCTTGTCTTGCTAACAAGGGGCAATTCGATCTCAGATGCCCCAGCTGCCTATAGTGGTAGCATAGGGATTGTCCCGGGGGAGTCATTTTTGGTCTTCGGGTCTGTCTCGGGGCCGTACTGCCTGAATAGAACTGTTGTCCTTGAGCTGCAGATGTACTTGACACTCACTCAAATATGTAGTGGCATACTCTCAAGTGCAAGAGGTCAAGTTGTGTATAGGAACTAGGTAAGTCCCAAGTCAATCCTCAGGGAGCTTAATTGA
>JAVXUM010000046.1:7628990-7641762 GCA_035590655.1 Pouteria glomerata
AAATTTGAAAAAAAAAAAAAAAAGAAAAAGGACCGAAAGTTAAAACAATCATTTTATAACTCACTGGGGTAATTGAAAAAAAAAATTTATTATAAAGTAGTTGCTTTTTTTATTTTTTATTTTTTCAATTTTTTGGTCAAATTTTGATGTCAATGGAATGTTTTTATTAACCGTTCAGAAGTTCAAAATATGAATTTAAAAAAAAAAAACTAGGTTTATAACAGTCATTTTATAACCAAAATTTGAATCTAGTTTGAAAATAAGATCAAGGGGTAAAACCGTCATTTTACAATCCAATAGAGATTGAGAAAAAATTTTTATTATAAAGGATTTGTTTATTTTATTTTTTATTTTTTTACTTTTTGGACCAAATTTTGATGTCAATGGAATGGCTATTCCATCATTTAAAGTGTAGAATGCATTTTCTCACTTAATGTGAGAATGGCTATTCCATGAGAATAACATTCTAACTTAATTTTTTAATACCAAACATGAGAATAAGTTAAAGTAGAAATGAATTTCATTCTATTCTATTCCATTTCCACGTACCAAACATAGCCTAAAAGCTGAAGCTGAACAGTCTCCAGGGATAAAAACAGAGAAGGTGACAAAAAAAAAAAAACAAAAAAAAAAAAAATAAATAACAGTGAAATAGAAGGAGATTTTGTGGGGATTTTTTTTTTAATGAATGTGCAGTACTTGCGCACTAATCAACTTAAAGGTATTTTTCCTTGATCTAAAAAGAAAATCCAATAATTTATTTTATGTACATGGCATTTATAAAGCACGCAACTTTTTCGACACTCTTAACTTACATTGAGTTGTATGTTTAATTATTTTATTATTTTTATTCATATATATAATTAAAATAAATTTAATTTTGAATAATCAAAATATTTAAAATTATAAATTTTTTATTTTTTATTTTATTATGTTCCATTGTGAATATTACATTAATATATATAATTAACAAAAATATATATTTTTTATTATACTACTGTTTTATTTTTGTTTTATTTTCTAAATTCATCTTGTTCTCACATCTCATGTGTACAAGCATATAATTATTTCGAATGGGATTAAATTTTGTTTTGGATACAGACTCACTTGCTGACCGAAACTTTATCTAGTAAAAAAGAAAATTATTTTTCTTTTTTTTTTTCACTCTATTTGAAAATATTTTTGTTTTAGAATTGATTTAATTTTAAAGGAAAAAATTAATTTGATTTGATTTAATTTGATAAATAAAATTTTTTATTTAAGATTTATATAAATTTAAGAATTAAATTGAATTGATTTAAAAGAAATCTTAAATTTGTCCATGCTAATAAAAAAATAAAATAAAATAA
This sequence comes from Pouteria glomerata, assembly GCA_035590655.1. Lineage (NCBI taxonomy): Eukaryota > Viridiplantae > Streptophyta > Magnoliopsida > Ericales > Sapotaceae > Pouteria > Pouteria glomerata. The sequence continues at coordinate 7,630,340 of JAVXUM010000046.1, forward strand.
ATATAATATATGAAAATAAATTTATCCACTTACTTAGTAAAAAAAAATAATGAATTCTAATAAATTTTTATTATTTTGTGTTGAATTTTAAATGATATTTAAAATCATAAAACTTAAGTTTTGAAAAAAAATCAAATCTAATATATAAAATTTTATTTTAATTCTAAACATAACAAATTATAAGAAATCTTATTAAATGAAATCAAATTCCACAAAATTTATTATTCCAAACATGATGCTTTGGTTTTTAGATCCAAAGAGATGAAAAAATGAAATTATTAAAATGTTAGCATATGTATATCTGTATATGTTTTATTTTCTTCCTCACTTTCTCTTTTTTTTTTTTTTTTTTGTTTACTTTTCTTTTCTTTTCTCCATTTCCAAAAATGGCGTTAATCAAATCGCCATACCTTTGAAATAATTGAAGGAGTTGATAGTAAATTTAGAATTTGAAGTGGTAAAAAGTTCGTGGGAAGGAGTTAATTGGCGAATTTGCAAATATGGGATAAAGTAGTCGTATTTTTACTAGAGATGAACCCACCTCTTTTCGTATCTTCCAAAGAGAGATCTCTGACAGAAACGTGACGAGTCATCGAAAGTGACGTCGTTTTAAGCCAGAAGCGATGTCGTTTTACTCGACTACATCCGCTAAAGTCATGGGTGACTTCAGCCCCGTTCCGTTGTGAACTCGTAATTCTTTCTAGGATCTTTTTTTGATCTTTAATTTTTTGGTTTGATTGTTCACTAGTTCTCAGTTGATTGTTGTGCATTTATTGCAAAGTACTGAACGTAAGAATTACAAATTATACACAAAACTGAATTTTTTTTTTCCTGTATGTATTCTTTGAACAATCAAATCAGTTTTATTGTTCTCGACCCAAGTCAAATCTACTTTATTGTTCACCGTTCTCAGAATTAGTTAATATTTGTGTAAGTATTCTGTTTTAGAGGGCATTTGGTGCGACGAAAAATGTGATTTGAGTGATTTTTGGGTGTGTAGTGCAAAATTACGTTTTTCAGATATGAATAGTGAAACTTTTTAACTTTTATATTAACTTTTTGTATTTTCAAATCCGTCGAAACGAGTTTAAAATATGTAGTGGACATTTTCAAATCCAGTGCCAAACTCGTCCGAACGGTTTGGAACTCTCGTCAAAAAATATTAACAATGGGTCTTGTTTGGTCGCTCATGTAACGGTGGTCACATTAAAAAAAATTACAGTTATTTTATTAATCGAACTCGAATTATGCAATTGTTTTAGAAAGATATTAAATTTTTTTTAAAGTTAGAATATGTGTGAAGGTGTAAAAAAATGACAGAAAATTTTAGAATTTTTTAGCATTTTTCAGTGCGCCAAACACCCATTTAGTAACTTTTTGTAAGCAGCATTTTTAAATTGTATTTTAACCGTGAAATTTACTGTGTAGTTTAATTTAAGTGCAGCATATTTGCACTGTGATTTGCACCCTAATTATAATTGTCAGGTGTAAATAATTTCCATTTCATTGTATAATTTTTAACAATACAGTATTATAAAATATATATTACAATTCCGCTCATATTAATTTGACATTTATATTATAATTCTGCTCATACTAATTTGACATATGTCTTACGTGGCATGACTCAAAATTAGGCATGTCGATACATAAACAGCTGGGCGTTTATGATTACCGTGCCTTGAGGCATGGGTAATATCTAGTTATGAATATTATTACATTGTTAAATTTTTTCATTGTGTAAATTAGTGCACATTAAATCATTTTTGCAAAGTGTAATATTCTAAATTAAAATATTTAAATTTGTTAATTTTTAGATTCGAAAATGATAAATAAGACAGTAAATTCTATTACTGTTCCGGTTGCAATACTTATCACTATTCTTTTCTTTTTTTTTTTGTAATTACTATCACTACTCTTAATGTGCCAATTGGCCATGGTGAGAAGCTGGTAAAAATTCAGTGGTGCAGATTTCAAAATATGGTAACAAAATATACTATTTTATCTTACTACACTGAATTTGAAAAAATTTCTCAAAGAAGATGCGCCACATCTGGATGAAATTGAGATTGATAGTCATGTTGTGGCGACGGTTGAGACATGAAAACATACCGATTTCTTTTACCATAACTATATCTTCAATGAATTAGACAACACGTTTTAAGCGTGTATAGTCTAATAAAAACGTTTAAAGAACTCCAATAATCTTTAGACCAAAAGTATAAGACATAAGATGTCGGTTTGAATAAATTTGTAGTCGGTAAATTTCTTGAGTACAAAATAATTAATTTAAGAAGTGTGATCAATTAAGTTAAAGATCTCAAAGTAATCATACATGAGATACATGCTGAAGGGATGACAATCAGTGAGTCATTCAAAATTGTTACCACAATTGAGAAATTACCTCTAACTTGGAAGGAATTCATAAATTACCTTAAGCATAAGTGTAAGGAGATGAAAGTTGAAGATCTCATTGTGAAACTAAGGATAAAGGAAGATAATCGTAATTCTGAGAAAAAAAAGTGGATATCAACACATGATATCCAAAGTAATGTGATAGAGAAAGTGAAACATACCAACAACAAGAAAAGAAAGTACATTGGAGAGAACTCAAGGCTAGCAACTTCAAAAGGTTTCAAGGAAAATTTTATATATTTGAGAAACCCGGGCATTGAGCAAAGGACTACCGTATGCAAAAAACTCAAGAGCCTTTTAAAAAATGAAAGAAACCAAATCAAGCTAATATAATTGAAGTGGAAAGTCATATAGATGATACGTGTTTTTCCAGGGTTGTCTATGAAGTAAACTTGGTTGGAAGTAATCCAAAAGAATAGTGGGTGGACATTAGAGCCATTCATCACATCTGCACCAACAAGTGAATGTTCTTAGCAACCTCCAAGGTTGAAGGATAAGGAAAGATTGTGCTAAAAACGACTTCTGGAAAAAAGTTTACTCTTAATAGTGTATTTCATGTGTCTGATAATTGCAAGAATTTAATTTCAAGGTCAATATTGAGCAAGAAAGGGTTCAATAGTTTTTTAGTCTAATAAATTTATACTGACTAAGAATGGTATGCATTTTCGAAAGGGCTATATGTTTAATGGCTTCTTCAAACTTATTGTATTGATTGTTGCACTAAAGATTTATAAAATTGAATATTTTATTTACTTGCTTAAGCCTATTGATATTTATTATGGTAGCTTAGGACATGTGAATTTTAGCACTTTAAAAAGATTAATGAATTTAAACATTCGGGCAAATTTTAATATTAACGTGGAACATAAGTGTGAGATTATGAACTAGCTAAGACTTCTTTTCATTCAATTGAAAGAAATATTGAACCTCTAGAATTAATTCACACAAATGTTTGTGATTTAAAGTATGTTCAAACTAGAGATGGTAAAACGTATTTTATTATTTTTATTGATGATTGTATAAGATACTGCTATGTATATTTGCTAAAAAGTAGAGATGAAGCATTAGAAATATTAATAAAATATAAAAATGAAGTTGAGAACTAACTTAGCAAAAAAATTAAAATTCTAAGAAGTAATAAGGTGGTGAAGATGATTCGTCATTTGCACAAATATAACATTATTCATTAAACAAATATACCTTATACACCTCAGCAAAATAGAATTGCTGAGCGTAACAATAAGACTTTAAAAGATACGATGAATGTTTTGCTTTCTGCAAATTATACTCTTAACAAGATACTTCATAAAAAATTGGATAAAACTTTTTACGAACTATGGAAAAATCGAAAACCAACCTATAAATTTTTAAGAATGCGAGAGTGTTTAGTTAAGGTCGCAATTTCTACTCCTAAGAGGACTAAAATTAGACCTAAAACTATTATTTGTTTATTCATTGGATATGCTCATAATAATAATGCATATCGGTTTCTTGTATATAAGTTAAACAATTCTGGGGTACATGAGATTACTATTATTGAGTCTAAAAATGCCTCATTCTTTGAGAATGTATTTCCTTATAAACCTACTTAAGAATTGAGTTTCCCTAAAAGAACTTATGGAAGTGTAGTTAGAAATGAACAAGACGAAAGGTCTTTCGATAAAGAAAATGAAGATGAACCTAGATGAAGCAAAAATGTAAGGACTAATAAATCATTTGGTCCTAATTTTTTAACATTTTTGTTAGAGAAAGGAACCTCAAAATTTTAAGAAAACAATGTCTACTCTTGAAACTTCTTTAGAGAAAAAAACCATTGATTGTGAAATTAAATCCATCATTAGTAATCACACCTGAGAACTAGTAGATCTTCCACCAGGAAGTAAACCATTAGGTTATAAATGAATATTCAAAAGGAAGATGAAAACTGATGGATCTATTGATAAATACAAAGTAAGACTTGTAGTCAAAGGTTATAGATAATAGAAAAGACTGGATTTTTTTGATACATACTCACCTATTACAGGAATAACATTCATTCGTATGTTAATTGCTGTTGTAGCGCTATATAACCTTGAAATATATCAAATGGATGTGACACAGCATTATTAAATGGGGAATTAAATGAAGAAATTTATATAAAATAATCCGAAGGATTTATGGTTTTAGGTCAAGAAAGTAAGATATGCAAATTTGTTAAGTCTCTTTATGGATTTAAATAAGCACCGAAACAATGGCATGAAAAATTGGACAATGCTATGATGTCAAATGGTTTTCACATTAATGAATATGATAAGTGTGTTTATGTGAAAAGCATTTCAAATGGGTGTGTCATTGTATGTCTTTATGTGGATGATATGATTATCATAAGTAGTAATAATGATATCATTAAAACTACTAAGAAAATGTTGGCTAGTAAGCTTGATATGAAAAACTTAGGTATTACGGATGTTATACTTGGTATTAAAATCACCAAAACATCTGATGGATATATTTTTTCTCAATCACAATATATCAAACAAATTTTTGATTAATTTATTAAAAATGATAGCAATATTGTGTGAATACATATTGATATGAATCTTCATCTCGCAAAGAATACTAAAAGTTGCATATCACAATTAAAGTATTTGTAGTAGCCCGGGACCCAATGCCGCTAGCAAGATATTGTCCGCTTTTGGGATCCACGCACACGTGGACGGCACACAGCACCCAGGCGCACACAGTATCCCGACCCATCACGGTTTTATTCTTAGTGAGGCGACCCGGCCCCCCCAAAAGGCTCCGCACTAGGGAGAGATATCCCTACCCTTTATTAGGCGTGGTTCGTTCTACTTCCCAACCAATGTGGGATTGTTACAATCCACCCCCTTTAGGGCCCAGTGTCCCCGTTGGCACACCGATTCGGCACTGACTCTGATACCATTGTAGTAGCCTGAAACTCAATACAGCTAGCACGATATTGTCTATTTTCGGGATCCACACACATGTGGACAGCACACAGCACCCGGGCGCACACAGCTTCCCGACCCGTCATAGTTTTGTTCTTGGTGAGGCGACTCGGTGCTCCCCAAAAGGCCTCGCATTAGGGAAATGTATCCTCACCCTTTATTAGGCATGGTTTGTTCTCCTCCCTAACCGATGTGGGATCATTGCAATAAATTGTGTAACACTCGGTAATTTAATTTAGGAGATTTTTGTATTATTTTGGATAACTAAAATATTTAAATTGAGTTTAAATGAATTATCATATTTTTCTTAGGCAGGATTGAACCCTGGGTAATATTAAGTTGGACAAAGTGAGCCAAGGGCCTGAGCATCTTTTCTTTACTTTTCTTATTTTTCTTTTTTTTTCTTCGATTTTCCCTTTTGGGCTGGGGGTTTTCGGCCGAACCAGGAAGAAAGAGAGAGGAGAAAGAGAAGAAAGAGGAGAGAGAAGGGAATAGAGGAGAGATAGAGAGTTAAGGCCGAAAGCTGGTTGATCTAGGAAGGTCTCGATGCGGTGATCATCGTGGCACGGTCCATTTCGTGAGATTCGAAGCGAGGTGGGAGAAAGCGAAGCTTGAAGGTTGAAGAGCAAAATAATTTTCTCCATTTCTCTTGGGATTCGAGATATGTGAGACTTGGATTTGAGTTCTAGACGTCGTAATGATCATTTTGATGTATATATATGCATATTTTGGTGAGATGTAGAAGAAGTGATACATATGTATATATATATGTTTTGTGTATGTATATATGTATAAACGTTGATAGATCTCGCATGTTTCTGAGTTATTTCTTAAATTGATGTTATAGAAACATGATATTTATCTGTGGGAGAAATTATATTTGAGTTTTGAGTCAAATTGGGGTTTGGATTGGACGAAATTAAGGTTGGACCAAAGTTGGAACGAACCAGTGGAGGTTCCAGGTCTCGGGCGCCCGGACGGTCCAAGGGGGCATCCGGACGGTCAAACGTCCAGATGGCCCAATGGAGCGTCCGGACGATCGAGAGCTGTTTTGTGCTATTTTGCTTCTTTTGATCCCTGGATGCATGTTTTGATCCCGAGTTTATATATATGGGTTTTCTAAATATAAAATGGGCTCCAAATCAGGAATGAGATATAAATGAATGTGATTTTATATTGAGTTAATAGTTGATTCCATGATTAAGCATATCATGTGAATTGAGATTGGGACGGTTTCATCTAGTGTGACAAATGTGTATGATTGGCCGAGAGTGCCATGAATTTATGTGACGTGCCGAGGCACGTGTGATGTAGATTAATTATAGACGTGATTATAGAACACCGGATGATCCCCAGTTAATATAAATGTAATTAGAGTTTAGTTATGTGGATTTGGGACGTTAATATGAGATGTATGGATTGGATATTTTTCTGGATTGCAGCTGGTTGCCTGCTTAAGATAGTGGATGCCTACCTAAAATAGGTGGATACCTGACTAGAGATGTAACACGGTTCTCTAGCAGAAGAGCCAGGGGGTGTAACACGGTTTCCCTGAGTCTTACACCTGTGGGGGTATAACACGGTTCCCCACATGTGATATTTATATGAGATATATATATGTGCGTTTGTCATCAGCGCTTAAAAGATGTGTTTGGTGACCGCGCGTGTCTTGGCTGATAGCTTTCCTAAGTGTCACCCGTCTCAAAATAAGGTTGGGGATAGATGGAAGATATAGGATGCATGGGTTATTGCATTCCATCATATCCATTACATGAGACTGTATGAAATGTTGTTATATATCTTGAGAAATGGATATAGATATTATGAATGATGTTAATGTTTGATATATTGTTAATGTATGAGATACGTAACAAGATAAGAATTTAGGAACTACAGAGACCTGATTCCCGATGTGGGACACATAAGTAGCTTAGGCATGAGTAGCCTAAGTCCGGTCTATACTGTTGATGGTAATAATTGTGTTTGTCATCTTAATTGAGAGTTTGTTATTGAGGTTATAATTATGTAGCCTAGAGTGGAGACCTGATATGGTTGTTTGTTTTGGTTATGTATATTTTTGGTTAATGCCACCGGGATGTAGCTACATTAATGTTTAGGATGTTGTTGTATTAATTTGATATGGAAATGAGGAACAATAGTTAATTGCTCTGATTACTGTTGTTGCGACATGAATTGATCGTGGCACAGGCTCATTTTCTATTTTTATTTGTTTCCACATTTCCATGCCGTCCATCCCGGACAATTTAAGTTAGGGGCGTGACAGTATTCACGAATTATAGGCAATTTAATGTATCTCATAAACTGTACTTATTTAGATATTGCCTACTCAGTTAGCAAATTAAGTAGATAAACTAGTAATTCAAGTCTAGACCACTGGAAGGCAATAGTTAGAGTACTTAAATATCTAATATATACTTCTAACCATGGGTTATATTATACAAAATATCTAGTTATACTAGAAAGGTATAGTGATGCTAATTAGATTTCCGATGATAAAGACTTCAAGTTCAGCAATGGATTTGTCTTTACACTTGAGGGTGCAGCTATTTCATGAAAATACTATAAATAAACGTACATAGTCAGATTTATTATGAAATCTGAGTTTATAACATTAGATAAAGCTGGAGAAAAAGTTGAATAGTTTTATAATTTTTTTAGAGGATATTCTTATGTGACCAAAATCTGTATCAACTATTTACATACATTGTGATAGTCAACTAGCAATGGCAAAGGCATAGAATAATATGTATAACGACAAGTCATAACATATACATCGTAGACATAATACCGTGAGACAATTGATATCTAATGGAATAATATCCATTGATTATGTAAAATTAAAAGATAACATTGCTGATACTTTAACTAAAGGCTTAACTAGAGATCAAGTGTATAATTTATCGAGAGAAATGGGTTTAAAGCCTATAAATTGAGAATCGCTACAATGGTAACCCAACCTAGCTGACTGGTAATCCGAAGATCTAGGCTCAAAAGAACAATTGAATTGTGGAGGCGCTCGTTGAGATCACTAAGGATTTAATTCCTCTGCCATTTCCTATGATGAAATGAATAGTGATGACCTGAACCGTGTGTTAAGAGAAGTTTTGCTTTTAATGATTCTTATATTTTAAAAGTCCAAGTAGAGTATAACAGAATACTCTTAATAAGAGATTACCTATATTGAGTGTGAAGGGGCCGATTCTCTAAGAATGGATAAGGCTACATTCTCTAAAACACTCAATGAAGTTATTAGATATGTCCAGGCCCAAAACGGACAGAATCAAATGAACCAAACTTTGTCAGATAGGAGTTATGTGAATATTGTTATCTTGGTTTATGCAAAAGTTGAATAGTTAAAGGCATTAAATTCATTAGTTAGTAAATAAATCTGATAATATATCACTAGGAAAGGTTCAAAACCAAAAGCTACCTCTCCTAATGCAATAACTTTCCATTGTACTCTGTGTCAAGTCCGCATCTGCATTTGCATTTCAGCCATTCATTCATGTGCGGATTGTTGGAATTCATGGTTTTTAACCATGATTTTTTCTTAACTTTAAGTCAATATTTATGTGGGATCCAAATATTATTAAATTTGAATCAAATGTGGAATTGAAAGCATTCTATATAAACTTTATAGTCTTATATTTAATTGTTCAAAATCACGAATAGATTGAATGAAAATTGAATTCAAAGTAGAGACTTTGAAAATATAAAAGTAGGTTTGTTTAACATTGAAAACCTATGAAAATTTTTGTATAAGTATTTATTCCAAGGTTGGAGAAAGGAGAGAGACCCAAGGGACACCCATGTATAGCAAATGAGAAGACCTAGGTAGGTTAGCCCATATCACTCATATGGGCCGTCAACCCAGATTAGACTTGGGTTCAAGTGGGGTCAATACTTGGATGTGGAGTAGGTCAAACTTTTGTTATTTTTTTAATAGATACATCTCTTCTTAACAGACCAGTAGACATGTCTCTCCTAACAAACATGAACAGACACGGCTGGTGTCCATTCTTCCAATACACATACTTAATGCTGTTTATTTAATTCCAATACACATACCTAATGACTGTTTATTTAAACATTCTTTCTGCATAAAAAACGAAGAAAGGTTTTTGCATAAAAAATCTACATGCAAAGTGTTTTCTTGCATACAAAGAGTTGGTTTGCCAAAACAAACAAATTGCCACTTCCTTTTGTGTGTTGTGATTCTTTTATCATGAGAAACTGACGTTTGTTAAAATTGGAAACCTTTGTAGAGGATGTTTAATTTTAAGGATATAATGTCCAACACTAGATTTGATCAAATGCATTTGAATTTTCCTCCCAAATTTGTAAGTCGAATTTCTGTGTCTTTTTAAGAACATTGACTGATTTGGACCAAATTTTTTCAACAATAGCAACAAAAGGATTCCTTTCAACTTCGTCCACTTCCTTCTTTCCTCAATCAGCATCGCTTGTTGTTGTCAATTGTGCTCCAATTAGAAAAAAAAAAAGGCTATGCTATAGTAAGGGAATGGCGGCCGTGAAACAAGCTGTAGCAAACCGGGACCACCACTGCTAGTACGATATTGTCCGTTTCCGGGATCCACGCTCACGTGGACGGCACACAGCACCCGGGCGCTGTAGCCACCTGACCCGTCACGGTTTTGTTCTTGGCGAGGGCTACCCCAGTGCCCCCCAAAAACGCGTCGCACTAGGAAGAGGTATCCCCACCCTTATTAGGCGTGATTCGTTCTCTTCCCCAACCGATGTGGGATTGTTACAATACCATATTGTCACGCCCCTAACATAATTGTCCGGGACGGACGGTATGGGAAAATAGGGATAATTAAAAACAAAATAAAACATGTACTAAGGTCAATTCATAATATACCAACATCCATCAGAGCACTACAATAGTCCCAAATTCTCATATAAATAATTATACAATGTACGTCATCAATCATTGAGACCCACAACCTGGGTCGCACAAATACAGTACAACAATCTCAATAATATAAAATAATGTCTAGGGCCTCCAGCAGTCAAATCAATTCAGGGTGATCACTACCTTGTCTCCCTGTGTCACCTGCAATATGGATGGGGTGAGCTAGCTAGCCCAGTAGGTAAGACAGTGCCAGTGTGCACCAGTGTGCATATATAACACATCATATATATATACACAACATCAATATAGATATGCATTTCTCATGCAATGTAATGAAATAAAATGCCATGGCCATGCATCATGTTTCTCCATCTACCCCCAACCTTATCTTGGGACGGGTGACACTTAGCATGGCTTTTAGCCAAGACACGCGCGGCCACCAAACACACCGTTTCAGCACTTACGGCAAACGTATATATATATATCTCATATTCCTGTGGGGAACCGTGTTACACTCCCACAGGTGTAAAAACTCAAGGGCTCCGTGTTACACCCCCTGGCCCATTCGCTAGAGAACCGTGTTACACCTCTAGTTAGGCATCCACCTATCTCAGGTAGGCATCCGCTATCTCAAGCAGGCAACCGGCTGCAGTCTGGGAAAATATCACATCCATAAACCCCTATTAACCTCCCAACTCCACCTGACTAAGCTCTAGTCACGTTTATAAATTCTGGGGATCTGGGGTAGCCCTCGCCAAGAACAAAACTGTGACGGGTCGGGTGGCTGCGGTGCCTGGGTGCTGTGTGCCGTCCACGTGAGTGTGGATCCCGGAAGCGGACAATTTCGTACTAGCGGTGGTGGTCCCGGTCTGCTACAGTGGTATCAGAGACGGTGCCGAATCGGTGTGCCAACGAGGACGCTGAGCTCTAAAGGGGGGTGAATTGTAACGATCTCACATCGGTTGAGGAGGAGAACGAACCACGCCTAATAAGGGTGGGGATACCTTTCCCTAATGCGACGTGTTTTAGGGGGGCACTGGGGTAGCCCTCGCCAAGAACAAAACCGTGACGAGTCAAGTGGCTGCTGCCCGGGTGCTGTGTGCCGTCCATGTGAGCGTGGATCCCGGAAGCGGACAATATCGTACTAGCGGTGGTGGTCCCGG
>JAVXUM010000046.1:7649422-7663183 GCA_035590655.1 Pouteria glomerata
GTGCCTCTCCACAGGTTGGGGTTGTGTTGATTGAGGGAAGAAGTCTACCTTGTTGATGTAAGTATTCGATCCTTCATTACTACTGAGTGGGTTAACTTCTCATCTTACTTACTATTTTTTGCATGCCATCTTATCAGTTTAGAAATCTTGGATGACCTAAAAGGCCTATTTAACCTTGGCTTAAGTAGAAAATATTGCACTTGCTTTGCAACGACAAGCTTACCACAATTTAAGACACTCTTCAAAGTACTCTAATGATTCTGATTGACCTCGTCGTCCTTCTATCTCAAAGTCTTACACACAATACATATATCAAGGTTAGCATTCTTATTTTTAAACAACATACAATTGTTTAGGCAGGCATCCAAAGTTTCATATGTGAAGCCTAAGTTTTCAGTTAACTTGTGAGTATGATAGTAAGACACAGCTAGCATTGCACCGGATGGGAGTATTCTGTGCAATAACTGAAGTAGCATGTCAAAGAATGTGCCCGTCTACTGATTCAAAGCCTTCAAATTTAACAATTCCACATTAAAAGACAATTTACTAAAATTCGTACATCTAGGACACAATTCTGTCTGCGCATTATTATGAATTTCAAAATACATCAACGTTTTTTCATATGTACCCGAGCGAGGGTTACTCCCACCCACTCCATTAGTCTTGCGATTAGTGTTTTCAGCTATCAACGCATACACGATATCATTTACCATCATAATCATTGGATCAACTTTTGTAACATCAACTTTCATCTCAACTCTTTCTTTTTGACGACAAAATACATACTCTTTCCCACATCTTAGCTAATCTTTATAATTTTTCAAAAACCCATTTAGAATCAAATGCTCCCACATAATATCTCGTGTGTAGTAATACCAATTAGCATATTTTCTATAGGGATAATTAATGTACTCGCTATCAAACTTATTGGTGAAGGTGATGAATTGCTTAATTTCCTCTACATATTCACTAGAAGTCCTATTCGGTAAATCAATCCAACTCTTGTTCATCTCACTAAGTATTTCTACGAAAGTCTAAAATGAGCAAGTATAATTAGGCAAAGAGATTGTGCATCATGCAATTTACCTACCCTCAAACTTTAAACTTCTCACTACAGGGTGGATGGTTCTATCCTAATCGAGAATGTACGATTTATCTTATCCTCAACAACTTAAATGCTTCATCCCTTTGGCAGACAAAATTTCAGCAATATGTCTGCGTGGTTTTCCAAGTACACAATACAAAAAGACATTAGTCTTATTTATGTATGACTCCAAAAACAATAAGACATCAACCGAAATTTTATGTAACACAGGACTTGCATAAGCTGTTGATGATAATGTGGACAATTGCATTCCCAAACTATCTAAACTATATAATTCAAGAATTGCGTACGTCAAATACCATTTGTGTTTCACAAGAACAACGAATCTAGTCAATGACCTAATTCGTCGTGTCAATGATGATCAAACAAGTGTCGTACATGATTCTCGAATGGGTCTAAGTTTTTTAATGCATGCAAGTGAAAAAAAGTTATAATGGAACATTCACAACTAATTAAATCTAGCTTAAAATATAAAATTGTGTAAAGAATTTCTAAGTTTGTCTTCTATCATTAATTAACCCTCAATTGAACCCTTAAAATCCCTATACCTTTCTATGTTTCTTGGATTGGATTTGAGTTTGGATTAAATTAGGTCCAAGTAATAAATTGGATTGGGCCTAAATAATATATTGGGTTGGATTCGGGCACATGTAAATATTTTTAATTGTCTAGAAGAGTTTTGTTAAAGTAGTTTAGTAATGGTTAGTTAAATATAATTTTAAATTTTTATTCTTGTCATTTTTCAGATTGGATTAGGCATTTGGATTTGGATTTGGATTTGGTGTAATTCAAAAAACAAATATCTTCGCCCAAATGCAATTCTACTTTAACATAAGTATCGTTGTTCAAACATAATTCTACTTTTACTTATTTTAGATGAAAAATTAAAATCTAATTAAATAATTTATTCAACATAAATAAAGTGCAGTAATTCAATTAAATAAGTATCTTTGCCTAAATACGATTCTACTTTAAAAGTCTACAGCTTTACTTTTCTTTGGCTTAGAAAAGTAGTAAAACTGTGACATGTTATTTTAATAAATGTAAATCAAATCATGAGTTTTGAAAAGGAATTCATTTTCTTAAGTTACAAAAAAAGAATCCAATTGCTTACAAAATTTCATATGATTGAATTGAGGGATTTCAAAAGAAGACCTATTTGCTTATAAATTTAGAATAATTATAAATTTATATATTTCAATTATATTAGTAATTAAATTAAAATTACAAACAAAAATGGAATTAAGTTAAAAAATAAAATTAAAAAATAATAAAAATAATAAAAATACTTCTTTCATAACATCTCTTAATATTTTTAAAATTTGAAAGCACAAAAAAATAATGAACATTAATTAAGTTCAGGATTGGTTATTTTTTAAATTTAAATTTTAAATTTAAATAAGTCAACATTGACTATAATTGTTTTATATTATAAAGTACAATTGATTAATAATAATATTTTTATTTGTGTTATTTGGTAAAACTAATTAAAATTTATTATTCAATTCTATGTGGTACACACTATATCTATCATTCTATTTTTTTTTTTTTTTAAATCATAACTTTAAATTTGAATTGGTACAATGAACGGTGGGTCCTATTTGCTTATAAATTCCATATAGTTATAAAATTTATATATTTCAAACACATTAGCAATTAAATTAAAATACAAACAAAAATTAAAATATTTTGTTCAGAAACACAAAAAAAGTATATTTTAAATTTGTTATATTTTAAATTTAAAAACACAAAAAATATTCAAAATATCATTTAAGCTTACGAATAATTTATTTTAGAAAAAATTTTAATGATAGTGTTTAACTTGATTAATATAATTAAGATTAATAATATTTCTAACTAAATACAAAATGAGTTAATAATTAAAAACTAAATATAAAGTTTTAGTATTTATATACCTGAACATGACCAACTCTATCAACTCATTAATATTGACACAAATAAAAAATATAAATATAAAAAATAACTCTAAATATTTCATATATTATGTAATTTTATTAAAATATTTGTAATATATTTAAAAATTATGTTTTATTTATAAAAATAATATTCAATTCTGTATATCGCATGTGTCAACACTAATAAAAATTAAAGTGATGTCCATTTCAAGGTGTGAAAAGTTTTAAAGGGTTTCTTTTTCAAATACAAAAAAAACGTTAATTTTTTTTTCTTCCCGAAAGTAGACCTAATAAATCAAGAATCTAATTTAATTTTACAAATAATAAACAAAAAGAGCATTGAAAATAATGATAAGTTAGAGGGTGAAATTATTAAGATATGTGGCGAGTTGGGAGAGAGGCCAAAGTCTATATTGATCCGTATTTTCTTGGAACAACAAAAAGATAATAAAAAGCAGTAAATACCATTAATAATATCAATAATATTACACCAATATTAAATTAAAAATGCATAGCATCAATCAAACCAACAGTTACAAACCACAAAAGAAATCAATTTGTTATAGCTCAAAAACAAACAACTACGCAAATCAGAAAATCAGACAATTATATAACTAAACCTAACAATTAATTAATACACACCACAATAGCAATAACATTACAGCCAAAAAAAAAAAAAAATTGTAGCAAAAAAAAAAAAACTCAAAAAAAGAGATAGAGATAGGGAGAGAAAGAGTTATGGTTAGAGAGAGAGATAGAGAGAGAAACTCATAGAGAAAGGCAATGGAGAACACTGGTGATTGTGGCACTTGTGGCAGTGGGTGGTGGTGGTCCCGATAAAAGAAGAAATTGCATAGAGGCGGGAACTCGGTAAAAAAGTAGAACCTTGAAAGGGCAAATGAAAAGCAACAAAGAAAAGTGATAGAAAAATGAAGAAGAGAAGTGAGTTTTTTGGGGAATATAAGTGGGTTTTTTGCGACCACCACTGTGACGATCTCTGGTGGTCGCTATTGCTCTTTTTTGCGACAGCCTCTGACAGTCGCCTGCCTCTTCTCATTGCCAAAAATTGATTTTGCAGTAGTGTCTATATTTGTAGTAGTGAATGTCAATTATTGTTTGATCCAAAATGAAGACGTGTTAAAATAAAGACGTATTACATGAATCATTGTGCTGCCAAATTATGCTTGTAATCTAGGGATCCATCGTCTACTCTAGTGTAGAACAATTCCTAATGCATTACTAAATTTTTTAAAAATGTTCTTAATGTAAGATTGCATTGAATTCATTCTTAAATAGTAAATTTTGAACTCATCAACCACGAAAAATCAATGAATTGAATAAATATACATAAAATTTGTGCAAGCGACTTTCACGTTGACGGGAAGAAACTTATGCAAAATTAGGTAGTTCAGCGTGTGCACACAAAAAAAAGAAAAAAAAAATTTACTCACTATCTTTAACTTTTTTCATCAAACGCAATATCAACTTTATTCAATATTTATCAAACTTTTCCAATTTTTACTATTTTTTCAACATTCTTTATCTTTTTTCAATTTATTTTCTAAATTTTCTCGAACTTTTATTAATTTTCTTTATTTTTTTTTAACTTTTATAAATTTTTATTAAATACCTAACTGACCATGAAGTGACACATGTCATACTACATACAAAATTTTATTTTTTTTAGTACACTTAAATGACCCTTTAAAGATTATAGTTGTGGGTGCTTCTTTTACATGCGTATAGACATCATCTTCGATGTTCATGTAGTATTTGAATAACGTATGCGAAAAAATAAAGATATATATATATATATAAACATTCGACGTTAGATTACATTACAATTTTATAACTCAAAGATCTTGTCGTATGACGCAGCATAAAATCAGGATAAATTGATTTATTCTACGACATATCTAAAATATTGAAATTCGCCAAGAGAATTGAGAGAAAACTTAAGATATAAGTTTAAAGAATGAACAATTATTGATTTGTATTAAAAGTGTTTATAAAAGATTCTATTTTTAGAAAAAATTAATCCTAAACCTAATCTTAATTAAAATAGGAATGAAACAAATCCAAAAAAAATTAAGAAAACTGATCCTAATTAGAAAAAGGTTTCCTAAGAGTTTTCCAAATTCTATTTGGATTACAAATGGCTTAACTAATAAAATCTAATAAAAAATTTAATTAATTATTTAATCAAAATCCGTCCGCATCAATATCTTTGCTTAGAAAAAACTCATCCTCAAGTTATCTAAGATAAGATCTAAAAAAAATGGAGGACTATCACGAGTAAGTACCTTCAATGCAATTTCTATTGTTGACAAAAGTATGTATAATTTCAACTTCAGAATAATCTTCATCTTCACACATAATAATACTCGAATTTTGTTTTCTGTGAACAGTTCTTCAAATAATTCTTCATAGTTGAAAGCTTCAATCATATCAATTCATACTTTCTGTACAAATTTTAATGTACTTTCATATTTGATTTTTACTATTTGAAGATTGATGAAACCAATAACTTCTTCCACTTCGAATAGTGAATCCAAGTTGTAGTACTCATCATCAAAAAGATCAACAACTTCTAATGTTGTGAAATTTTTAATCTCCTCCTCTTAAAGACTAATTATAATTCTGTTTTCTTCCAAGAGTAATTGATCTAAATTATAATTGTTTTCAAAAATGGTGTCCATAAAAATATAAGTCACTTTTATCTCAATATCTTCTTTAAATAATCATATCGAGGTGCATGATATGTAGGATTGTCATACCTTCTACCTCTAGGTTGAGTCTCTGCAAACTCTAAATCATCTAGATCTGCCACTACCCATCTTGTAAGGTTTAAAGGAGCGAAACCCTCAATTACTTTACCGTGGGCAACTTTCTCGACTAGATTCATTCTTGTGTTCCCATTCTTGTCGTTGACAATTCGCAATAAAGCAGTCATCTGTGTACTGATCTCCTTAAATCGATCATCTATCCACTACTCTAATGCTCGCATTGCCAATTGTTATTCTTGGACCTGAGCTCAGATAGCATGCAATATTTGATCTATGTCACTAGATTGGTTGCCTTCAATACCGTCATGGTTAGTTATATGATTAGAAGAAACTTGCTCTGATACCACCTGACGCCGCGTAAAGTAACAATAAATTGACTTGTTCTGCGACAAAATCAAAATCTTGGAATCCACCTAGAGAATTGAGAAAAAAAGTCAAGACATAAGTTTGAAAAATAAATAATAATTATTGACTTGTATCAAAAGTATTTACAAAGAATCCTATTTATAGAAAAAATTAATCTTAAATCTAATTCTAATTAAAATGGGAATGAAACAAATCCAAAAGAAATTAGGAAAACTAATTCTAATTAGAAAATGTTTCCTAAGAGTTTTTCTAAATTTTATTTGGATTACAAATAACTTAACTAATAAAATATAATAAAAAATCTAATTAATTATTTAATTCAAATCCGTCCGCATCATCATATTTCATAAGTTTCAATTACCAAAAAAAAAATAAAAAAAAAAAAATATTTCATAAGTTTCAAACTCATAACCAATCTTGTGGATGAGCTTTTAACCACCTGAACTATTCTAATGTTAAATGTAAACATGAAGTTGAGTGTAAAAGAAAACCATAAATAGAGAGGAAATAGAGACTGCAAGGAATTCGTTAAAGCCCTAGTCAACAGCCGGGTGGATAGATCTCCTCTCGTTTGCAAAAAAAAAACACTTTCCTCATACATCATCTCTCATCTGGATCTCTCAATGCATAGCAGAGGCAACACAAAGAGAAAAGAAAGACTTTGTCAACCCGACCACCCTCAACCCCACCCTTTCATTTCTCCTCTCCCTCCTTCTACCCTACTATTCTTGGCAGATCTCTCTCCTCCTCTCTCTCTCTCTCTCTCTCTCTCTCTCTCTCTCTCTCTCTCCCCTCTCTTCTCTCTCTCTTCACTTACCCCCCACAAAACATTCATTCCTTCCCTCTTCTCCACTCCGTAAGAGACCATTCCCAGGCGCCCTTTAGAGCCCTCTAAAGGGCGCGCACCCCCCAAAATTACCATGGATATAACTACTACCAACATCGATCTCCGGCCACGGTGGCCTCTCGTCGTGGCGCTTATCGTCTTGCTAGTGCAAGTTTCGTCTTCTTCTTCTTCTTCGAGCAGGCCGGAATCCGAAATCCTCCTGGATTTCAAGGAGCATTTGATCAGCAATAGGGGCAGCGTTTTGCCGGGCTGGACCTCCACGACGAAGCCGTGCTCCAGCGACGTCGAGAATTGGGTTGGCGTCCATTGCGAGCATGGGAGTGTTTGGGGGCTGAAGCTTGAGAATATGGGTTTATCTGGTGTCATCAACCTGGACGCCCTCAAGGAGTTGCCCGTTTTGAGAAGTCTAAGCCTCACGAACAACAACTTCGATGGTGATTTTCCTAGCTTGAACAAGCTTGGCGCGTTGAAAACCGTCTATTTGTCCGACAACAAGTTCTCTGGCGAAATCCCGGCCGGTGCTTTTGACGGGATGCATTCGTTGAAGAAAGTATATTTGGCCAACAATCGGTTCACCGGTCCGATTCCGTCCTCGTTGGCTTCTGTGCCTCGGCTCGTGGAGTTGAGCCTTGAAGGGAACAGATTTCGAGGGCAGATAATAAATTTTCATGCAGACACGGTGAAAGTTTTTAACGTTTCCAATAATGAATTGGAAGGTCAAATTCCTGCAAGCTTTAGTAAGATGAATGCGAGTTCTTTCTCAGGTAAGATAAGATTTAATTTTGTCTTTGATTTATTTTATTTTTTCTTTTTCGTCACAGCTGCGTTCTGCACAAAAGGCAGTCTAGCTTACAAGGCTCCGTGCACTGCCACCATTTATATGGAAGCGTTGGTTTACTAATTTTTATCAAAAAAATATAAATATTATTAATTTTTTTAATATTTTTAGTTAAATTTTATTATAAATCACTTTTATTTTTATTTTTTTATACTTTTCTTATATTTTTTTACTACCTATACTTGTTTATTGGATTATTTTGAAATTAGATTATTTTTTATTAAGGTAACTTTAGTCTTGTATTTGATTTATACTATTGAATATCTTGACTACACTCTTTATTTCAAAAAATGGGATAAGTAATAACATTTAGGTAGTGGTATTACATATTTTTTATTTTTGAATTTACTTCACTTCAAAATATAAATGTTCAAAATTTTTTTCTGTCACATTTCATGTTAAATGGTATTTTTATCCCAATTCAAAATTATTTTTGTCTTTGGTTCTTTTTTTTTTTCGTCACGGCTGCTTTCCGAACGAAAGGCGGTCAAGCTTACAAGACCCTGTAAACTGCCACCGGCCGTTTGTGTGTTTAAAAGTAAAACCACGTCACAGTTATTTCATGGATCGAAGCTTGTGATATATTTCTCAAAAATAATTGTAGGCATGCAACAAAGCTAATTGAGAAACACGTAACTCGTCGAAGCACGTTACATGCATGACGCATGCAATCGTCAAACTTTCCAGAAGAACTTTGTCTAGCAAAAACTCCTATGATGTGACAAAGTCATGGAGCAAGCAATTTAAAATACAAGACCCATCGAGTTGCCTTTCGATTCCTAGAATGTCACTGGGACATGATTGCTTTTTCTTGTAAATTTTTCTAGTAATTGAGATAACAATTTTTATTTATTTTTTATTAAGGGATGTTTTTAAGGTAAAATTTAAGAATAATTAAAAAAAAAGTGTAATTCGTTAGTTATTTTTTAATATTTAAAAAGATAAACTCAAATTTGTGTATTAAACTCTATTACAATGATTTTTTTCATATAAATAGAATTAAATAACCCGTTCCAATAATGTTGATAAGAAAGTTATCAAAAAGTTAATAAAAATTAATAAAAAATTTGTAAAAATTAAAATTTTAAGACAACTATAAAAAAAAAAAAAAAACCCAAAATTTATAAAAACTTGAAAAAGTTTAGAACTTCTTATAATTATTTGTAAAATTTGGCCATTCAAACAGCTCTTGGAAATCTGACATTTTTCTTGGTCCAAGCAGGCAATGCAAATCTCTGTGGATTGCCACTGAAACCATGCCCATCTCCCTCAAAGAAGCCATCTGCGTTAATCATTGTTATCGTTCTGGTGGTGGCAGCGCTAGCAGCAATCGCAAGCCTCGTCGCCGTGATCCTTCAAAGGCGTAGTGAAAAATCTCGATCAATGGAGGCTGCCCCAGTGCTGCCGCACGCGGGGCAGAAGAAGGCGGCCTCCTCCTCCGAGGAGCTAGACGAAATGGAGCAAGGGTCGGTGCAATCCACCGGAAGCAAGAAGGGCGACGGCACGAAGCTGTCGTTTTTGACGGACGACAGAGAGAAATTCGACCTAGCGGACTTGCTGAAGGCTTCGGCCGAAGTGTTGGGGAGTGGTTACTTTGGTGCTTCTTACAAAGCTGCGATTTCGGATGGGAGAATAATGGTGGTGAAGAGGTTTAGGCACCTGAATAATGTGGGGAAAGAGGACTTCCAAGAGCATATGAGAAGGCTAGGCAGGTTGAGACATCCCAACTTGCTTCCTATTGTGGCTTTCTACTATAGGAAGGATGAGAAGCTCTTGGTCACTGATTTTGTTGACAATGTCAACTTGTCTGTTCACCTCCATGGTATGTGACCCAAATATTTCTGTCTAATTCGATCATGCAATTGTATGCATGTGTGCATACTTCTTAGCAGCTTATATATATATATGTCATTCGAAACATAATGTTCGAATGCTTCTCCACCATACAGTTAATGGAAAGTTAATGGAAAGATATTAACGTGTACATAGTTATGACTCATCCCATTCTGCTGGATTAACGGCTAGAGTTCTAGATGACATATATATATACATATATATATTTATAAAAGTGATGGACTTTCAGAGTTAAAAAGGAGACTATATTGGTCAACATGTCAATTCGATGGCCGTGAGATTGGTTATTAGGGGTTAAATTTTAACGGTCCAAATAGGTTCACGTATATTTTTATTTTTATTATTTTTATTAAAAAAATATAAATATATTTTAATTATTAAATTTTAATCCAACAATCTCTAACTTACTATTTTGAGCTAGCAATGTCAACACCTTAAATCCTTTAGAATTTTGCATGCTAAAAAATTAATGACTTCCCTATCTTATATTTATCTCTCCTCCGGTTCTGCGTCTCCACATGTAGGAAGATTATACTTTCCAAATTATTAAGCTACTGTAGGAGATATTGATTTTGAAATGCATTAAGAGATGGGGTGCCACGTCCCAACAGAAGAAAAATTCTGCAAATTAATTATATAGGGTTTTCAAGAGCTATCAATTGTCATGTAAATTTGAAAAGCTCTTAAGCATGGTTGGAATTTATTTATTTATATAAATATATATATTTTTTTTTGGGCTTGGAGCATTAATTACCATCTTTAATTAGACCACGTACTTCCTTAACAAAATGACAGATTTCTTTTTAAATTTAAAGACTTACAAAGAAAAGCCTTCTTACGAGAGCATAAACTTGAAGCTACAATTTGTTTGCACTTCTTATTTCATTCTCTTTCTTACTGTTTCATTCATTGCATTTGAGGAGTATCTAGCTTCTTTTATATGTAAAATTATTACATTTGAGTTCATTATGATTCAGATTTTTATAAAGCAGTGTCATATCTATCCAAATGCTAAAATAACTCAAGTGTGACAGTCATGTGAAATAGTTTCTCAGTTTTTAGATATAACTCCATTTCTTGCTGATAAAGAACTCATATATATATTATCTAAATCAAATCCTTAGTTCTACGTACATCAAACATTTGTTTCTCTTTACCAATGCAAAACTTTGATAAACCAAATAATTAATTGGTACAAGGATTAACCTTAAATTGCTGCTAAATTTCATTTTTCAGGCGGCAACGGCACCGGCGGGAAAAGAAACCTAGACTGGCCAGCTCGCCTCAAAATCGTCAAAGGAATTGCCAAGGGCCTTTGGTACCTCTACAACGAGCTCCCCAGCCTAACGTTACCACACGGCCACCTCAAATCCTCGAACGTACTTCTCGACGAATCCCTGGAGCCCATCCTCACCGATTATGGCCTAGTTCCGGTGGTCAACCGAGAGCATGCCAAAGAGGTCCTCGTGGCGTACAACTCGCCAGAGTACATGCAACACGAGAGCGTATCCAAGAAAACGGACATATGG
Organism: Pouteria glomerata; assembly: GCA_035590655.1. Taxonomy (NCBI): domain Eukaryota; kingdom Viridiplantae; phylum Streptophyta; class Magnoliopsida; order Ericales; family Sapotaceae; genus Pouteria; species Pouteria glomerata. The sequence goes on from JAVXUM010000046.1 coordinate 7,660,664, forward strand.
AGTTTTGGGATGTTGATATTGGAGATTTTGACAGGGAAGGAAGTTGGCAATGATTTGGTGAATTGGGTAGAGTCTCTTGCTGGTCAAGAGAGGATAGGTGAGGTGTTTGACAAAGAATTATTATTATCAATGAAAGAAACAAGAGACAGCGGTGCTGATTATCATGGGGAGATGGTAAAGCTTTTGAGGATAGGGCTGGCTTGTGCTGAGCCTGATGTGGAGAAGAGGTGTGATTTGAAAGAGGCTATTGAGAGAATTCAAGAGTTAGAAGATATGTAAACACAAAAGGGCATTGATATTGATGATGATTTTCTATGAATACACAATATTTACCAGTGGTGTATATTTGGAGAGAGCTGATGTGAGATCATCAACAGGGCTAGCAGTCGATACTGATTTCTCTTCCTCCATGAAAAGGGTTTGTGAAATGATGAATGATTTTGAAAGTTAAATTTGGGAAGGTGGCATGCTCATATCTGTTCTCTGGCCAGTGCTCTCAGTTGAGTTGTCACATTGATCTTGTAGAATTGGAGAGGAAGTTTTGGATCCAAATTAAATCTTATGTATATTATATCTATGTTTATCGTTAATCATATAAATATAAATGAGAACCCAGCCCTCACGCAGTTTTGGATACGTAAAGTGTGAACTTACCTTAACTGTTCTCAAGATAGCTCATCAAATCTTGTTTAGAGGAGAGGCATTAAATAAAAGAAATGAGTTATTCCCTCACTACTACTATACTTGGATTTTGAATTTATGGACAGAAAATTACTCACACCCACTTCATTTTTAATGGTTAATTAAACACAAAAAATGTTTGTTCAAACAAATACATATTGGCCTTTTCTCATTTCTCTAATCCTGCGAAAAAAAAAAAAAAAAAGAGTTTAAATTGTAATCCCTACCTCCACTACTCTCGATCGATCTCATCCTCTTATATATGATCTGTAGTGGAAGGGGAGAGGTGAGGGAGGTTAGCTCTTGTTCTATCCCAATCTGACAAAACAAGAGCTAATAGGAGTATCTGACTAGGTTATCTTTTTGAATGAAAAGAAGAATACAGAGAACTTGATAGTAATAGGTTCTGGTATCTTGTTGTATTAGGGTTTATCTCTTGTATATATAATTGTATTTATATTCTTCGAAATTACGATCTTTGGAGGCTCTTGAGTGATTGAAAACAATTATTCTCTAAGAAGGTATTTAATTTATCATATTCTATTAAAAGTTACAAAAAAATTATTAATTTTTTCTAATAAAATTTTATTATATTTTATTTTTTAATTAATTTTTAATCATCCAAACATCTCATAAATAAAGAGGTACTCGACAATCAACGGATATTTTGTCACTTTCCTAGGTAGGTAAGTCAACATGTATTCCTTTTATATTCGTTTAATTTAGTCGGATCAATAGAAAGATACATGTCCCGGGTGACTTTATCCCCCCCAACCTGCTTCCAGTAGTGTGGTCGGCATTGACGCAACCTGTGCTTAAACAAATCTGCTGAGAATTTAGCCCTCTTAATTTCACTTTCTTATGATTTACCTTCGATAAAATATTAAGTAATAATAATAATATATAATTTACATGAAAAACTCTCAAATAAAATAAAAAAATTAGTAGCATTCAGAGAAAAAATTTACCATTTGAAAAATTTTTACATTCAAATAATTTTTCATCTCATACCCGACACTCCAATACACCTACAAAATAATTTTTTAAGTAAACTCTCACCTTATAAAAAAGAAATTTAATTAAAGTCAAAATTAGCCATACAAAGTTTTGATTAGTATGTTTTTACCAAATTAACAAAAACGAGTCCTTATTTATAATTTCACAAGACTTCCCTTTCATTGTGAGAAAAATGATGTGGAACTCCCAAACGAGCCACCACACTAAGAATCTCTACCATGACGATTTTAGTTAGTTCCACATCCAACCTCCACCTTTAGGAGAATTTTTTGAAAACATAACTCTCAGCTATAGATAATTATAATGCTTTATCATAAAGAGTATACTTATTTAAAATAAACCAATTCTAAGCATTTCACTTAGGCTCATGTCGAAAATAACTTTGTTGAAAATTATGATGGAACTCTCACGTTTGACTTTCTTGAAAGTTGATCAACCATCGACGTAATTTTTCACCACATAGCCTATATCAATGCTAAACCAATGCCAGTGTGCAAACTTGTGGATCCTTCAACAATGGCACATCATTTATCATGAAAATTTTGGGAATTAGTGACATGCAATGAGAATGTATATACATGTCCATTTTAGAGACAATCATCTTCTATGAAAACATGCACAATGTCACTGTAAGAGATCGCACAATCGCCGACCAAATAATTGGTCAGCAAAAGTCAAAATTTGGTCGACAAAACTTTTACCGACCAAACTAGTTTGGTCGGTATTCGGTCGGGGAAGGCTAGTCGGAAAATTTTTACCGACTAAAATATAATTTAGTCGCTAAATTGTAATATTTATCGACCAAATTTTTGTCGGTAATTA
>JAVXUM010000046.1:7683220-7703570 GCA_035590655.1 Pouteria glomerata
GTGGGTCCATTTCGTGACCGTTGTGTTTACTCTGATACGAGGACCTTAGAATCATGTTATGTATGCTTATCACTCACGTCCCCGGGTCCCCGGGCTCGGGGCGTGACATTCCACGTATAGAAGATGCACGTTTTAAAGCACGTTTAGTTACAAAGAGGGCTACAATCAAAGAAAATGTGTAGATTTCGATGAAGCATTTTCACTAGTTGTGAAACATAGCTCTAGTCATGTGTTACTAGCCATGGTTACTTAATTTGATCTGTAACTTGAGCAACTTGATGTGAAGATAGCAATCTTGCATAGTGAGCTTGAGGAAGACATGTATATGTATCAACCAGAGGGTTCCGTAGTAACTGGGAAGAAAGATCATATATGTAGGTTGAAGAAATCATTATATCGCTTGAAATAGTCTTTAAGACAATGGTACAAATGGTTTGACATTTTTATAGTGGAACATGGTTACTCTAAGAGTAATAACAATAGTTGTGTACCATAAAAGGTTATCAGATAGTTCTTCTATGTATTTATTACCTATTGTTGATAGCATACTCATTGCTGCTAAGAGCACGTCATAGATTGATATGTTGAAGACAATTGAGTGTAGAGTGTGAAATGAAAGATATAGCTACAATAAAGAAAATCTTGGGCATGGAGATTTATATAGATAGGGAGAGTAGGAAACTATATTTGTCTTAGAGAAAGTATATTAAGAAGATAGTTGAGCGATTTGGCATACAAAGTTACAAACCTATTTTAACCCCTCGTGCCTCTCACTTTAAACTCTCAGTGTCTTTATCATTTTAGATTGCGAAAGAGAAGGAGTTCATGTCACGTGTTCCCTATTCTAGTGCAGTGACCAGCATTATGAATGCAGCAGTCTACACTCGCCAAGACATTTTGTAAGCTGTTAGTGTTCTGAGCCGTTATATGGCTAATCGAAGTAAAGTACATTGGCAAACAGTGAAATGGATACTTCAGTATTTAAAAGGCATTACAGAATTGGTTTGGTCTATCGCAAAGACAATAGCACCGGCTCATGTGTCACTGACTATGTTGGTGATTTGGATAAAAGAAGATCTCTGATAAGTTTTGTATTTACTCTATCTGGTTGTGCCATTAGTTGGAAGGCAACTTTACAATTAACAATTGCTTTATCTACTATAGAGGTAGAGTTTATGACTATAGTAAAGGCAATGAAGGAAACTATTTGGTTGAGAAGTTTGGTCAAGAGTTTGGACTTTTAAAAGAATATTACTGTGGTATTTTATGATAGTCAAAGTGCCAAATGTATCACGAAAGGACACATTAATGTCAGCTATCATTTTCTGCAAAATGTTGTGTCATAAGATGCCATTGCAATAAAGAAAATTTTCATAACAAACAATCCAACAGATATGTTAACTAAGCTAGTTTCAGTTTACTCAAGTATTGCTTAGGTTTGGTTGGTGTGCACAGTGTTTAATAATTATTTAAAAGTTTTGTGAAGAAGATAACAAGTGAAATTCTTTGGTAATAGTTTCGACGAACACAAACCAAGTTGGAGATATATTGTTTATGGCTCTTATTTCAATTTTGAGCTTTGACCCATATTATTCAGTTTTAGGGTTTTCATTGGACCCATTTTATTATCCGATTTTAAATTTATAAGTTAGAGATTTTTGTATTAAGGTTAAGGGTAACTCTGGTAGCCATTTTGCGTTAGGGTTACACATCTTATACTTTTCATATTTATTAGTAAATTTTTCTACTCCTTTCACCTGTGAATGTAATTTTTTGAGTCGAACAACGTAATTTTTCTTGTTTTTTTTTTTTTTTTTTTTGTATGTCTATTTCATTTTTCCGTAACAAAGTCCACTACTTTGCTATTGACTCATTTCAAATCTGACACTAAAGCTAAATCTAGTGGCAAGTGGAGAATACTACATAAAGAGGTGAAAATCTAATATTGCGATAAACAGAGTAGTTGAAAGAAAATTTCGCTTGGCATAATGTTTGATCCCAGCTTTTTTTGGTGAATTTTGATCATGCTTTGCAACAGTTCTCAATAACTTATTGACAACCTCCATTTACCTGTCCATCTAAGGGTGACAGGCGATACTAAAATTCAGTTGTGTATCGACAAATTTCCATAAATACGTCCAGAAACACTTAACGAATTGAGTGTCGCAATAAAAAAACAACGGTAAGAAGCAAACCATGCAAACGAAAGACTTTCTAAAAATATAAATATGCCACATTTACAATATCGGTGGTTTTCTTAAAAAGAAAAAAAAAATTGTCATTTTTGGAAACCATTCGACCACCACGTAGATAAAATCATAACCCCACTATGTTTGAGGTAGTCTTTGCTCAAAATCCATGGAACTTTTGTCCAAGATTTTCCAAGAATAGGTAAGGGCGTGTATGTAAAGACCTACATTTGTGGCTGCATCCTTGGACACCTAGCTAACAAACATGGGAACGTTGCTTCCTTGTAACAATGTTTGACGGACACTAGCGTAGAACTCCATGTGATAAATGTTGTAGCATAGTTGGGAGGCATTTAACATCTGCCGATGATCTCCTGGAAGATTGGCTTAGCACTGCCTGATCCCTACTTTTAATGCATCACAATATAGCTCAAATTAACTCGAGAAATGTAGAATACAAGAGCAGAAATTAACTTCAGCAATGCTACTTTTATTGTCTTATTTTATCTCGTACCTTCCACTATTTACATTTCACTGTTAATTTTTAAATAAGAGATAATATATTTTATAATTGTAATAATTTTAGACAAAATATATCCATAATTATGAATAGTCACTAATACAAAATAGAAATAATAACTGCAGGACAAATAAGCGATGAGACTAGTTATTTTTAATTAACTTCCATTTAGCCACCTCAAGAGTTTTTTAAGATGCGTCAGACCACGTAAATTTGCCACTCATTATGCAGTCAGTGATTGGCGCCATTAATGTGTTGGAGTAGAGAGAATAAAGCGTCTGTAGAAAGAAGCCAACCCATTAAGCAGAAAGATGACACCAATTGAATTTGGCAATTAAATCAATACTAAGTTAATTCTTTACAAAATTCTTCCTCTTCAAATAATTCAATGCAATTTGGGTTACCTCAAACCTGAAGTCAAACTAACATAATATTCGACATCTGTACATAATATTTGATGATTTTGTAGTTGTTATGTTGTAATTTAATTAATGACCATATATATATTAGAAGTTTATAATAGTATTAGTGATTTTGTTTTTTTTCAGTTGTTGCCTTACATTTGTAATTTTAAATAATAATTTAATTTTGATTGGGTTATATTAAAAACCTAGAGGAAAAATAAAAAAAGAAATACTACCTATTAAACAAATTTAACAACTAAAAATATCTTAAATTTAAATTTTTAAGTTTTCTTATTATACAAAATTAAACAAATTTAATAGTTAAAACTACCTCAACTTTAAATACCTTTTACTACTATTTAAATTCATTCAAAAACTTAGACCTCATTTGGTTTGTTTTTTTATTTTTTGTTTTTAGTTTTTGTTTTTTGTTTTCTATTTTGAACTTATTTTTCATTTTGAACTTTTGAAATATGAAAAACAGTTTAAAGCGCATTTGTTTACGTGTGTTTTCAAATTTTGTTTTAAAAAACAAAAAATAAGTTTACACATAAAATGAAAAATGGTAAAAAATCAATTTGAGTTTTTTTTAACTCAAATAAGGAAAATATAAGATTTTTTTATTTCCATATTTTGGAATTTTTAAAACATAAAACACATAAAATAGAAACAAAAAAATCAAAAATCAAACCAAATGCCACATTAAATTTTCTTATTATACAAATTCGTTATTATATAGATAGAGCATTAACTTTTCAAATTTTAAAAATTATTATCTTATTTTTTTATAATATAAAAAATTTTACTTTAACCCTCTCTCACTCAAATTTATTTTTGGGTTCACTATTACATTGCATAACATTACAAGACCACTAACAAAAATGCCCTTGTATGTTTTCAATTTTAAGTACAAGTTTTTGACAACAAAAATATCCTTAATTGTGTGGCGCAATTGACTGGGGGTAACTCTCCGGTCAAAAATGACCTGAATAATGTCCACCTAGATTTTGTACGCCCTAAGCTTAATTTAGAGAGAGAGAGAGAGAGCGACGGAAGGAGAGAGAGAGAGAGAATTGGTTAGATGCTAATTTAGTAATGCTCTAACAAAATGTAAACGGAAAACAACCAGAGGGAAAGATCACCCAAGGGTTTCTCTGAGATCAAGTTGGAAAGAACCTTGACCCTCTCAAAGATAACGAGAGGGGTACAAGGTTTGAGAAGAGGGGGGCGGTGCTAAGGATGCATTAGTGTCGGTGAGTGTCTCTTTGTCTTACAAAAGATCATCAATCCCATTGAGAGTGGAAAGTTTTGGGACTCCTTTTTTGATGCCCTCCAATTTAACATTTATCCAGAGAGGGTATCAAAGGGGAAAAGTTGGGTACATAGTGGATTAATTTTTATAAATTTTTGTAAATATCAAAGAGAGAATTAAAAGAGGTCGATGTGGAACCAAAGGGGAATTGCGAATGGAGAAAAGAGGGATGAATTTGTTGCAGTGGCAATAGACAAAGACAAAAGCAGCCAATATGCTCTCAAGTGGGCTATTGATCATCTCCTCTCCAGAGGCCAAACGGTCACTCTTCTCCATGTCAAACAAAGACCTTCCTCCATACCCACTCCAAGTATCTCTCTCTCTCTCTCTCTCTATATATATATATGCAAATATTGAATTTGCTTTTGGTACAAATGCGATTGACAGTATGACAAAGAAACACTATAAACTCGTATCGTCACGAGGGTATACCAAAGAATGTTGCCGATTTAATCGGCATACAAACCAAATCCCTTAGGGATAGACATGCTAAAAAAAAAAGGACCGGAAGAAAAAACTAAGCGTGCCCACCTTAGCTAAGGAAGACCAAACGCTATCATGAGATGTTTCTTAACCCAACATCACAACTCAAAACATATTTGATTACTAGTTAGCATCAATTATGCATTAGTTTCAACAAAAGAACTGCTCATTCTATTACCGTCATCAGCAAAAACTCCATCTTCCACCCTACGGATTGTCCCCTTCGTTTCGTTTTCACAAAATCTATTTATCATCCTTATTCTTGGGGCGCTTGCTTTATCTCTCACAGCTCTAAAAATTCCATCAATGGCGACATATACTAACCTCATATGTAAGTGTGGAGTTTTTTTTTTTTTTTGGTTCATGAGCTATAGGCTAAAACATGATTGTCTTGGAGAAAAGAACCCTTCCATCAAAACTTTATCCCAATGCCAACTTTAGAAGGTTTTTTCTATTATTTAGCTACAACATGAGACCACTTTGCCTAATGGCTTCCTCCAAAGAAATAGCAAAACAGAGTAAAAATGATGCACAATGTGCTTTTGAAAATCATGAAAATGGAGCCAGTCATATTCATGTATGGTTCCATCTTCATAAAATGAACAAAAAGACTAATTCAACCAAGCATTGGAGATTATGAACATGTATAATATGCACTGTGCTTACAATGTCACACTCTGCTTTGTTATGCTTTTTGTATCAAAGATTTATTATTGAGAGAATTTTAAATTACTTGTTTAGTCTTAGTGGAAAAAAATGTAGAGAGAAAAATGAGAGATTGGAGAAATTAAAAAATAAAAATCAGAGAATTAAAATCTTATGGAAAAAAAAATACAATTCATTATTTTATATTTTCTAACCCAACTAAATAAGAATATATATTTAACATTAAAACGATCTCTAGAAAATGCCGTCCTCTTTTTATTAAAAAAACAAAAAAAAAAGGCACGCATATATTTAAAATTTTATACTTTGTTCTCTCTCTCTCTCTTTTTTCCTTCTTTCTTCTTTTTATCTTTTCCCCTCAATCTCTGCAGCTATATATTGTTCCAAATACCAGTTTCATGAGTTCTTCTTGCCCCCATTATATATATATGTTCATTTGGATGCAGTGGGGAGTCATGTTTCTCTCTCTGATGTTAATGATGGAGTTGCAAAAGCATACAAAGCCCAGCTTGAACAACAAGCCAAGGATCTGTTCCTTCCATTCCGTGCCTTCTGTGCACGTAAAGATGTGAGTTCAGATAATTTTCTCCTATATTAAATCTTTCTCTTAATGTGTGTATATATATACACGTATAAAAAGTAATGCAATTTTCTTTACTATCTGCAAGAAATTAGCACAATAACTAGAGGAAAACAAAAAAAAAAAAAAAAAAAGGGGGGGGGGATATAATAAAGTGGATAAATAAAAAATAGTATTATTATGTGAAAAAATTCATATTAAATATCTCTTTCATCCTATTAAAATATATAAAATATTAAAAATGTCATTTTAAAAGATTTTAAAAAAAAAATTATATATTAAAGCATCTTGAAACTAATATCTAAACATAAAACATAGGGAAATAAATAAAAAAAATGTATTGTGAATTATTATCTTTACGCATTATTCTTTCTTCAATATTTGAATAGTTCATCGATGTTTTGTTCATTTTGTATAGGTTAAAGAAGTAAAAAATTTCTCAAAGGTTTTCTCGAACATTGACAGCCAAACGAGCTACAAGATTAAGTTGCAATAAATATTTTAAGATAAAATATATAAATATAAATTTAAAATGTTAAGCACATAGATATAATAGTTTACCCTAATAAATTCAACTCAAAATTTTCCAAATCATTCACGAATACTTACTGCACCAAGGAGAACAGTGTATGAAATATCATCGACAAGGGCGTCGGTTCGTAATTGGTTTATAGACGGTTGAAGTATAAAATGTATTTCAGTTGCTGAAATATAAAAGATCAACGATTTTGTTATGGGTTTAATTTCTTTTAAATATTTAATAATTCTAATTTAAATTCGTTTTTTTAAATAATTTAATAATTATTTAATGGTTCAAATGATTTAATAGTATAATATTTTTATTCATTAAAATAAATAAATAATAAATAAACAAAAAAGCATAAAAATTGGTTTAGTTCATTGGCCCAACCCTAGCAATTTCGCGGCTCCCTCTATGGGTTAAGGGTACGATTAACGACAACACACTATACCTTACGTATTGTACGAGAATGAGAAATATTTATCATTTTTTTCTTTATTTTCTCAATTTTTTATATTTTTAAATTAGGAAAAAATTTAATAAAAATTTTCAAAAATCAAATATTTATGTCTAATAATAAATAGTGGCATTTAATAAATAGTTAATAATTAAAGAGTATTTTGAAAAGGTAAATAAAGTGATAGAAAATTAATGAGCATATAAGAAAAATAAAAAAGTACAAAAAAAAATTACTTGAAAAAGCTACAAAATTTTAAAAATTTTTTTTAAACTTCTTATTAGTGGTTAATTGATATTAAAGAAAAATTATTTATACGCCTAGTTATGTGCTTTTTTAATTTTTGAGTTCCACTAATGACCCTAGGTTTTCTTATAATGGAACATTTGGTACAAGATGAAAAGATTATATGAGTAATTGTTACTTTAATCAAACTTGTTAAAATTAAAATTCTATTTAAATTAATAACGGGTTTAAAAATTGAATACACAAAAATTTATTTGTATTAATAAAATGAATCCTCAAAAAAGTTTATAAAAAATTTTATATCTAGTTCTATATTCTCTTTATCTAACCACACTATTGAGATCGTTAAAATGTTTGGTATGATTTATAAATTGACATTAAAATACTAATATCATTTTATTCTAATTTTTATTTAAGTTAAAATATTTTTGTAGTATTTTATCATAAGTCTATTAGTTTCTATCTTAACTACTACATTTAATTTATTACAGTCAATTTAGTATAACTACGTACTTAGTCCTTAATTAGTGTAGTAGAGTAAACAATAATGCTATAAAATAAAAAAAATTTAAAAAAAATAACAAATAAAATAGTTATGACATATTACTTGCAAAAAATCATAAAAAATTATTTTATTTGGCAAAATTACAAAATTACTTAATTTTTAAAATTGGTAAAATCGCCTATAAAATCGAAATTTTACTGATTTCACGTTTTAAAATCAAGATTTTATCTATTTTGTGTCTATTAACATTTTACATAAAATTGAACAAGTTTTCTTACTCTAATATCGCAAAATCGCAAGATTTTAAGACTCAAATCAAAATTTTAATAACATTGACTCTAGTAATAATTAAAAAGATAACAAGTTTATAATGTTTATGTTTAGATTAAGATAGTAAATATTATTTAATAATAATTATATTATGTTTGTAATATTAAAGAGAATGTTGCTTTAAGGAAGGGTGTAAAAGAATGTTTTGCAAGGTAATGAGAAAATGGTACGATTTTTTTATTACCCCGTTACCCACCCTCTTCACTTGAAATAGTTTATTTTCATAAGGGGACAATCCTTACACTTGTAATTGTTGCCCCTCTTCAAACTAATGTGACAGCAGATAAAAATTATTTTAATGAAATTTACTCTTTGTTATTTCTAAAATTAACATGTCTTAAGTGTATAAATAAAATATTAAATTAAAGAAAATGATAAAAAAAAAAAAAAAAAAATTCTTACACTCCATCATGTCAGTAAAAATTTCCTTTATAATAAAGTGGCCATATCGACTCTCTAAATCAAGTGCATTTTAATAAAAGTTGTCAATTAATTCTCTATCGTTCACCACTAATAAAGTAAGAGAAGATGAAATTAATTAAATTCTTTTTTTTTTTTTTCATTGTTAAACCTTCAATCATTCTAAAATGTTAAACTAATAAAAAATAAACAAAATAACATATATTAAGTTAATTTAGTACCGTAACTTATGTGCAATTTTGTTTTACTCGTAGAATAAAAAGATAATGAATTAAAATGAATAAATGCATTAATCGAAACTGGAATCAGTGTACAAGAATAAAAGGGTACTTGGATCTCAAAAAATATTAAAAAAAAAAAATCTAACTTTCTTTAATCAAATCTGGCAAACCTAACAACTATGATCCGCTTTGATTTTTTTTCCCTATGATTCTTCTGCTGCTGCAGATAAAAAGCAATGAAGTCATTATTGAGGACATGGATATATCCAAAGCTCTATGCGATTACGTTAGAACCAACTTTGTCGAAAATATGGTGGTTGGTTCCTCCTCAAAGTATAGCTTTGTCAGGTAATAATCCCAATTACACTTCGCAGTGGGGATGTTGGGAAGGTCAATTTTTAAAAAATTAAAATAATTAATATAAAAATAACATGTAACAGCATTTTATTGAAGAAAGTCAAAAAAAAAATTAGTAAAAATTAATTTTTTTTTTTTTTTTTTAATTCTTTGGGTAGCCAAACAACTTGTAGGGTTCAGCCTTAACCTGTTATATTTTTTTAACTTGTAGGCTAACATTTTTAGAGAAATAAGTTAAACAGGTTTGGATAACAAATTATTCATTAATTTTTTATTATTTAAATTGTATATTTCTTATTTTTAAAAGTAAATATATAAATATTTTTTATGATTCAATTTTAATAAACTTTTTACGTTTTATATTTTATCTTTTTAGGGATAATTAACTTTATATTCTTATAGTTAGGATCAAAATCACTTACACATTTATATATATATATTTATAGGTTTTGTATAGGTTTGTTTTTAATATATATATATATATCATTTGAGAAAATTTTTCTAATTTTGTGATTATATACTTAGAGCTTGAAGAAGATTTCTTGAGCTTATGATTATATGATTAGAATTTAAAAGGAGATAGAAGAATATAAGAGAAAAAAGAGAGTAGCGACAAAAAACAAGAAGAAGAGAGTAGTGAAGAACAAGAAGAGAAGGATAATTTTGTCTTTCTGTCACTTAATTTAGCGCCGTCCACTATTATACTTTAGTCGTGAGTACAAGAAATATTAGTGCATAATAATAAGGTATAGGTGTAAATGATTTTAACTCTTACCATGGGAGATATGGTAATTGTTTGTGTTTAAATATCTTAACAGCCGATTTGAACAAACTCGTTATAGGACAATTCTAACTTAGGTGGTGTTTTGCTTATAAATAAAAATGAAAAAAATTTAATTTATATCAATTTTCTCTTACTTTTATTAATTTTTTTAATCTTTTTCAATTTTTGCAAACTTTCTTTAATTTGTAAAAATTTTTAACAAACAGTTAACTATCAACTAAAGTGTCACGTGATAAAAAATAAAAAATAAAAAAATTATAAAAATTGTGATTTGTGCCCAGACGCCGGTTGATCAAGAGAGTCGAGACATACTGGAAATTTAGATTCGAGTTGACATGCAGAGTCTACAAAAGTCTTTGACAATTAATGTATATGATAATTCTCATTAGAATACCATTTGAAAAAATAAATAAATTGTGGATAATTTTAATGTATTTATAATGAATATAATTAATAAATGATGTATATATATATATATATAAATATGTGTACGGGGTTCATGGTAGATTCAAGTCGTCAGATATTCCGACCAACGTTTCGAAAGGAGCACCGGAGTTCTGCAGTGTATATATAATCACCAAAGGCAAAATTTCATCCGTTCGATCAGCCACTATTCCAGTCCCAAACCCACCTCCCCGCCCCGTCCAGTACCAAAACTATCCAACTCCCATTCCATCAGTTGATTCGCGTCTCATGCCTAATTTCAGCTCAAAAGGTCTGCTTTCAAGCAATTTTGTTGGTTATATCATTCATATATATATATATACAAATTTCTCACGCAAAGATTTTATTTTTTGGGCAATAATTTCTAATGGAACTTGTCTTCTTCGAATTTCAGCAACTGAGAGGTCATCAGCTCGTAACTCAATGGAAGACACGGAGATCAAGTAAGTACCTAAACACCAAGCTGCAGTCACTACCGAATTCAAAATAGATAACTCATTTTTGTTTGCAAATTGAATATTTGTATTTTTTAAGGGACTGGTTGGAAGCATAATTTTTAGCCAAAAAAAAATTAATTTTTGTTTCATGAGTATTTGGCAAATCATTAGTTCTTGTCATTTTTCTATCCTACTATAATAACTTCTCAATTAAAATATTACTAAAAGTTGTTAAAAATTTTTAAAAAATTACCAAATAATTTTCTAAACTCTCAAAAGTTATAAATAATTACTAAATATTACTAAAAATTATTAATTATTTCATCAAATGTTTCAAAAATTATAATTAACAACTTTTAGCAAAAAAGACCAAAAGTTACTAAAATTTGTGCTTCTAAACACTAGTTTTTGGTATTCTTTTTAAAAATTGTAAATAAATGTTAAAAAATTAGAAAAAAAAAATAAAGTCAATTTTCTATATAAAAAAAAAAAAAAAAAAAGAGAATATAAGATGAAAAATTAAGTTATTCGACTATATAGTCATGTATATCTACTATAATAAAGAAATAGGAGTAGTGTTGAAATCAAAATTTTTATGAAACCAATTTTTTATGGAACATTTATTTTTTCTATTAATAACCATTAACCATCCATAACCACTCACCATTTAAAATTGTTGTATAAGTAATTTTTTTAAGTTTTGTAAATTTTTAAGTAATTTTACCCTTTTAATTTTTTCTTAAATGCTCTCTAACCACCTGCTACTCTTTTAATAATTTTTTTATTTTATTTAAATGTTCCATAGTTACTTACTATTTACTTAAATATTTTTAACTAGTAATTATTCATAGTCTGTGTGTCATGGCCTTGATCTCGTGATCCAAGAAGTGTGTGAATAAACAAATCAAGTACTCATTAACATTAACCTTATCAAAGCATCTCAACTTTCCTGGAGCAACATACATAATAGCCACAATAATAACATAGAGATAATATAAACTAAGCCTTGGCACATACCAGGTTACCATATTCCAATACATCCCATAAAATAAATAAACATAGGTCTTATGGCCATTGAAATCCAATCGAATAAATCTCCACATTAAATAATACTACAGTCACAAATAAAATTAAACTTAAACTAATAAAAATGCAATGTCTACAATGATATATACAACTTTTAGTCCCACCAAATACTCACCTAATTCTTAAGATCTATTCTTATAACAAAGTCTTTAGAGACATGAACACTAATCTACTTGCACTCATGAAGTATCATAAACACATATATAATAACTAAAGCAATACCATAAAACAATACTACCCTATGAAAATCAACATATCCACATAATCATAAACATAATCAAACAAATATCAAGCTCAACATATATGTGAACTATATTTTTCGTCATTATTGTAATATCTCATTAAAATCACATTCCATAATCAACATCATAAACCTCAACATTTTATCTCGTTATTATCTTACTTAGCGTAATCATTATTATTCCCAAATCACATTTTTCCTTTCATTTAAAACTACGAGATGGGTACAATCAACGTCGTCATTCAAAACTACAATTTTCCATAATATACATCATTGTTAAGGGTCACAATTAGCCATAATATACATCCTCATTAAGAATCACAATTAGCCATAGTACACATCAGATTGTAGGCTACTAACCTACTGACATGAATATCAATCTATGTGTAAGTTTTGGGGTCTTTTAGCCCTAGGATAATTTTGGTACCTTTCATATTTTCTCGTATCCTTCATCCTCATGTGATAGTATTTAATCACATTTCAATTTATCTCATTTCATTTCCATTAACACATTTATCTTCATCTTATCATCTCATTCAATCAATTAGCAACTCAAATCATCATAATACCTAATTTTAGAATCTCAAATCATTCCAATATCATCTTAACATATCTTTAGCTTATTTTAACATTTCATCACCTTATTAACATAATATCAATTCATAATCATGGAATAATCATATTTTTCCATAAGCAACATTAAAACACTATAAATTAAATACCTATCAAGTATAGGATGTGAGCACATATCAAAAGATTACAAAACAGTGTTCTAGAGTAAACCTAAACGCCCTCATAAAGGATCCGAGCACTGACACCCCCCACAAGAAGGATGGGCACCCCACTATGGGCAATAGCTCATTTTGATCTAATTTCACATAACTAACTTCCAAACATGTCTTAAACCAACACTTTAAATCCTCAAGATAGCACATTTGCTTATTATGGCTCAAGCTCCCATTATTCTAAGGTTTTCACATGTATCAAGACTTAGAGAAAGCAACCCACTCAAGCTCTCATTGAGCAACTATTCTCAAAATCAAAATCCAATCCAACATATACATACAACACATATGATTGTATGGACAAAATCAAATCAAGTCTACATGCTTCTACAACTGAAATCGTTTAGCAAAATCAGATCTCTGTACTCTTTACAATATATATATATATACACGATATTTATAGGCTTAGAATCCCAACCTCAAGGTGTATATAATGAAGAACATAAAGGCAGTGAGCTCCCGGTTAAGACTTCCAAACTTCAAGTAGACCATTCACGCAAACCTTTGATCCTAATAATGAATCAATCACATAAATATGTTCAATAAGAGTTTAATTTCATTTTTGTGAAACCAATTTGAAATTGGGTTGAAGATTGATGAAGTTACCTCAACCCACGTCACTCGACTACCTCTCAGTTCTCTGTTCTCTCCTTCCCGATCCAAAACTCTCTCTCTCTCCCTCTCTCTCTCCTTCTACACATCTATATACACAGATAAGCTTGGGCTCCAAGGCTTCTACAGAAGCCTCTCCCACCTTCTAATCCTCCTAGTCTAGCAAAAGGCTGGTAGCAAAGAGACCCGCAACTAAAAAGTAACTGAACCAATGTCCATCAATTTGTCACATAGCCCCAGGTGCCCGCATGGACAACCTAGGCGCCACCCTTATGCCGAGGCACCCTACTACTTACATTTTGCCAAATTTTGGCTAAATTTAAAAATTGGCTCATTCTTTCAAAATTTCAACAATTAACATTCCTAATGACCATAATTGATTAAATTAACATATTATTACATTCTTAAACTTATTAAATTCATTAAATTATATTAACACAAAAATTTAGAATATTACATTCTACTCCCTTCTAGTTTGAAATAAATTGAGGATTCAAACCTAGGCAATATTGCTTGTGATATCATCAAAAAGATTTAATAGTTTATTTTGGAGTCATTCGTCTATATAGTTTAGCAACCTCTAATCATTAGCTTGCCTATACGTATCTTGCCTGCCACAATCTCCCACCCTTTTGGGCATATGCTCCCATATAGTGTAATGTTGTCTAATTTAGAACTCTTGTTGCAACTCAACAGCCTTTCATCAACCCACCTGCACATAATGGGTCCATCACAATTTCCTGCCAATTCGAGCACAAGCCTTTGCATAGGCCCATAACTCTAGTTGAACTTTGGTATAATACTATTCTATCATGACTCTATCCAAATAGTATAATTTTATCTATTTTGAGTCTCAGTTGCACGCTTTAAAACTTGTCAAGCCCTAGTAGACATAAGACTTGCACACATAGCTCATTCCTTTATCACATCCAACTACCTGACATAAGAAAACTTCCACCACACTTTTGTTATAATTTTACACTTTTCGTAACTCTCCCACACACAATTGGTTCGTCACACAAGTAAAATAATAGAAAAAATTAATGGCAAAAGGAGAGTTAAAAAGACTTTTATAAACCTCAGTAGTAACTCAACTAATGAGATTTTGGATTTATTTCTCATGAAATGTTTGATATAAGGTGAAAAATTTTAAATAAAAAATTATTAGAGTAATTATTACCCTAATAATAATTAATGGGATAACAAATTTATGATACTTACTTATATTTGAATTCAGAAAGTAAATATTATCCGGTAATAATATATTATATTTGGAGTGTTAAATATTTTAAATGAGTAAAAGTTAATTGTGTTTGGAATGAAGGTAAATTAACCTAGGAATAAAAGTTAATATTTAATTTTACTAAAATATTACAATGATTGTTATTTTAATCACAATTAATTTTAATAAAATATATATTATTAGATATAATTTCAAATAAAAATATAACTATAAAAAATAATTTTTATCATAGATTAATATTTTAATAATAATTAATTTTAATAGTGACTTATTGTTTGTCAAAAATTATTTTTATCTTGATAAAACAATTTGATAAAATAAATATTTTAGTTTACCTTTTATTAATTTTAATAAATTATATTAATATAATACATGATCTAGTAAATTATTTTTTATGAAAAATAATCTTCATTTAATAAAATGTTTTAATGAAATATATTATTTTAATAAGTAATTATTATTTATTAAACATTAATTTTAATTTGAAGAAATAAATAATTTTGGTTATAAATAAAATTTAAATAGTATTAATTGAATAAAATAAAATAAAATAAAATATTTTAATTATAAATTATTATTTAAAATATTTTGATAATATAATTTAATAATTAATTACTTTTAGTTTGGTTAAATAAATTATTATTAACCCTAAAGATTAACTCAATTGGCAAGACCTTCTGTTTGCTCACAGTCGTCACTAGTTCGATCGTTAATTTCAAAGTCTCAGTGATTAGTTGATGTGTGTACAAACTAGTTTGAATGCCCCCACTTATCAAAAAAATAAATTATTAATTTATAATATTTATTATAATTATTTATAGGAAAACTTTAACCTAGATTTTTTACGGGAGTGTAAAAATATTTTATGGAATAATGAAAAAATTTATCATAAATCTTTTACAAGAGTGCAAAAATTTTTTACAAAATAATGAAAAATTTACTCTTTTTTCATTTCCTTGTTTTCCACATCCCTCTTAAATAAAAATTTATCACTATATATGAATAACTGTTACTCCAGAATAATTGTTACCTCTATCCAAACTGATATAATGGAAGGTAAAAATTATTCTTGTAAAATTTATCTTTCGTTATTCTCAAAACAAATATCTTCTCAGTGGCTAGTTGGTTACTAGTTTAAGTTTTCTCACACTGCTCAAAGACTTACCCCGATTAGTAATTTTAGGCCGAAGAATTAGTCGATGCACAAGTAAGTTAAATACTTTGAATATTTAAAAAAATAAATAAGTTGGTTAAAAAGACCTTTGCATGCAGGTCACCGTTCCAGAGAAAGAGAGGTACTGCAAACAACAGATCATATGGAGGGGACCTCGCAATTGATTCCGATATATCATTTGTGAACTCGGGAAAACCAAGTTTCGATCATAATGCCTCTCCATTCGACAATCAGGATCTGTCCGTGGCCCCACCTCGGTTGTCGTACGGCTCTTATGGGGAAAACAGACCCAGCTTTGGGTCGCCGTCCAACTCTGAATTGGATCTTATGCATGGCTTCTTATCCGGCTCCGAAAGCGCCAGTGGATCTTGGCAGGCATCACAGAACATGGTATGTATCGAAAATGATTAAAATGCTATGGGTCCAGAAAAATATTTGACTTGAAGCAATGTAGTGACTTGGGGGCTAACGTTGAAAATTAATGTCAATTCTCGAATAATAATCATGTGCATGCTGTTGAATTTTAATTCAATAGTTTCTACACTTTTTTTAGATTAAAAATAAGTAAATGCATCTAAATCTTGGCTTTAATACAACAATACTTAATTTTGTTGTTTAGAAGCTGAAATTAAAACTCATGTTCGTCTCTCCCTTTCCTAACGTAGTACTACTAAACTTATTTTTTTCAAGTTATAGGCACATAAGCATATTCCTAGAACATATTTGTTTTGCAGTAACTAGAGGTAAAAGTTAATGGAGTAATTTTTATCCTCTATTATATATATTTGGATAGGGGTAACAATTAGTTTGAAGGTACCCATTACCCCCTTATAAGGGTAAATTTTTACTATGGAGTGGATGAACAATAGAGGATAATGAAAATTTTTTTTTACCCTTTTCTCAATACTCTCGTAAAATATATCTTCATAATTCTTTGTAATTAATTTTTATCCTTTTAAAAATTTTATCATTCCAAACATAATATAATTATTATCGAGTAATATTTACTTTTTTTATTCCAAACATAAATACCATAAACTTATTACCCCAGTAACCGTTATTCGAGTAACAATTACTTCCGTAATCTTTTATTCTCAAATTCTTCACTCCACTCTCAAATTCTTCACTCCAAACATATCCTTGTTAGATATGCAATTCCTAGTAGCAAGAAAACCTAGGCACCGTTTGTGAGTTTAGGAAACGGAAAAGAAGAAAAGAAGATATTACTTAAGAAGTAATAAGAAGGAAGAGAAGAGAATAGATATGATAGTAATTTCTTTTCTATTTGTTTGAAAGTTTAAAATATAAAATGTAGTAACATTTTTTTCCCCTTATCTGTGAGTTAAGAAGAAATAGTTGAAAAATTGAAGTGAAATCAAGTTATTTAACCTTAGGATATGGTTGTAATCTATTTTTTTTTTATTTTTTATTTCATGAGTAAATATATCGTTTTAAAGGTAACACTGTATAGTCAAAATTTATGTACAAAAAAGTATTAGAATAATGTCTAAAAAAATATTAAACACAATTGTCATTGCCACATCATTCTAATACTCAAAACTATTTCACATTGTAAGTTTCGCCTTGATTCTGAGATGAAATTAAGGTTATTAGAAAAATAAAATAAGTACATGGCTAAGTATATGGCTTTGCAGCACATGAGGTAAAAAAATTCAAACAATAATAGGACCTTTTTGGTTTTTAATAGAATATACGCTGTTAGGGATTTTCACATCCGAGAGAAAATTAAGCCTCCGTTTGATACGAACGAAATTTAGGAGGAAAAAAAATAGAAGGAAGTAATAAAGAAAAGAAAGAAAAGTAGAAGGAAGAAATAAGTAAGTTATGTTGAGTGAAAAAGTGAAAAGAAAGAAAATATATACATATATTTATACATGTTATAAATTAAAAATTATTTTATAAAATGTGAGTTTCACTTTTTTTTATTTTTTATCACATTTTTTTCTCTTTCTTTCTCTTCTTCCCTCCAATCCCTCCTCTTTTCCTCCGAAATATGGAAGCATAAAAATAAGTGAGACCAACCTTCTATTTTTTCACCCATTTTTCCAACTTATTTTCCTTCTAGTTTGCTTTTTTCTCCAACCAAATAATAGAAATAAGATATTATTTCCTCTCCTCCTTCCCTCCTTTCTATTTTTCATCTAACCAAATATACCATAAATGTAAGCTTTCCAATTCAAATGCTAAATTTCCACTAGAAATACCTAGGACTTGAAAATCTGGCTCAAAACATAAGTTTGAGCATTCATATGTATATACAGAGCAAAGTGCAAAATGACTGTACTGATTAAATTACTTGTAAAATTTATAGGATGATGTAGAAGCAGAGATGAGGAGGCTCAAGCAAGAGCTCAAGCAGACAATGGATATGTACAGCACAGCTTGCAAAGAAGCACTCACTGCACAACAAACGGTACGAAGTTGTGGTTTAGAAAGTTTCAGACTTTGCTACAATATTTGACCTTCCATCGTTTTGAAACCAATACCTAAGCATTTATTTGGCAGGGAGTTTCACAAACTCATGAACTCATGAAGAGATAATCAGGATTAAAAAAAAAAAAAAAATTGCTCATTCTAATCTTAATTGTGTTCGTGACGGTTCCCTATCAAAAACATCCTATAATATTGAATTTTTAAAAGTAAATTTCATAAATCACCCATTTAATTAACACTTCGTCCAACTTTTGCTCTTATAGTAGTCTCAATTATAACCGACAACCCTTGTAATTATGATTAAGTTTCACTTTGATCCATATTAAAGTTATTAACAAAAACGTCATGTGTTGATCACATACAATGGACACACAATAGACACGTGACATTTATTAATAGTATTTTTAGTTACATTTTTCTTAATAATTTTTAATTTAAAAAAAAAATAAAAGTAAAACATGACATTTATTAATATTATTTTTTAGTCACATTTTTCTTAACAATTGTTAATTAAAAAAAAAGAATAAAAGTAAAACTAAACCATAAGTATTGTTACAATTAAAACTGTATAAACTAAAGTAAAATTTAATATAAACGATAGAAATACTATGTGTAATTTATCCAATTTTCAATATAACTGAAAGTTAAAATTTTTCAAAATTTGAGGGTGTATTTGGTATCTTTTATTTTGGGTCTATTTTTTATTTTACCTTTTTAAAAATAAATAAAATAACTTAAAACGTATTTAATTATTTATGTTTTCAAAACCTATTTTAAAAAATAGCAACAAGAGTTTACATATAAAACATAAAATGGTTAAAAGATGTTTTGAATTTTTTCGAACTGAAACAAGGGGAGCTCTAAAACACGAAAAGTCAAAAAAGATAAAATTAAATATGTTTTCAATATTTTTGAAATATGAATTTCGAAATAGAAAGGAAAAATTAAAAAATAAAAAATAAAAATACAACCAGATGCAACATATATAATCCTTTGCATTCCGTAAGCATCAAAATTAAATATATTATTATCAAGAATTCTGAAGCATTACTGGTGCAGGCACTGGAACTTAATCGTTGGAAACTGGAGGAACAACGCAGATTTGAAGAGGCGCGATTAGCTGAGGAAGCAGCATTGGCACTTGCAGAGAAAGAAAAAGCAAAGACAAAGGCCGCCATCGAGGCAGCAGAAACAGCTCAGAGGATTGCAGAATTGGAAGCACAAAAAAGAATGAACGCCGAAATGAAAGCGAAGAAAGAAGCCGAGGAGAAGAACAAGGTACTAAATGTGCTGGCGAAAAGTGATAACAGGTACCGGAAATACTCTATAGAAGAGATCGAAATGGCAACCAATCAACTCTCTGATTCGCGCAAAATTGGGGAAGGAGGCTATGGGCCTGTGTATAAGGGTTATTTAGACCATACCCCAGTTGCAATAAAAGTTCTTCGTCCGGACGCGGCTCAAGGAAGATCGCAGTTTCAACAAGAGGTGCGAAACAGTTTCTCCGATCCCCTTGTCTATAGAAGTATATTAAACTATGACGTCTATATAACTAAGGATGCGTTTGGAGCATTAGATTTTAGTAAAAATCATTAAAAATTTTAAAAATTATTTATTTTTTATATCATTGAACGAATTTTAAATTTATAATTTATCTCACTTTTCATCACTTCAAAAACATTATAAGAAAACTTGATAAAAACTCAAACAAGACCCTAAACTAATTATGAAAGATACATTTTTATCAGAATTCTTTATTAAACAAAAAATTCATAATGGTGTGACAATGACACTTAGAATAATAAAATTTTAATTTTGTTAGTTCTATTATTTAGGACATATTTGTTTTGAGAGTAACGGGGTAAAGGTTACTGGAATAA